>VYZW01008651.1:82896-181335 GCA_013401315.1 Balaeniceps rex
TTGCAATGATGCATAGCTAAACATTTACAAACAAGCAGTCATGGCTTTATATAGAAATTAATAGTTGTCACTGACTGCTTGGCAGTCCAAGGAAGGTATTTGCTCCCAATTGTATCAATAGTCCAGTGCACAGCACACACAGTAATCTGTATCACAATTTTAATTTCTTCAGAGCCACACAGTAGCTGTGATCTTCTTGGAGAGATTTATTAAGTATCTAATGCGATCAGTAACGTTTGTAATCACATGAATACTGCCTGGCAATTGAACTGATTGCGTCTGCCAAAATCTTCTGGAGAAGTGTCTTTCATTAAGCAAATCACATACTGGATTGAACCACTCAAACTGGCCTCTACAGAGAGTTTTGGCAGAGAGCCTACGAAACGCCTGCATGCCCAGGAGTCTCTTGCAAACTGTATTTTGAGAAATATTTAAGTTCTACCAAAATGGTCCATAGCTCTTGCATGGGCTTTACACTCCACAGCAGTGGGTTACAGTGCTGATGCTATTAATATTCCTGCTGCAGTCAGTGTGAGACAAGAGAGAACAAAACAATTTAGGCAGTGTAGTAGTAGTAGTAATAGACAAGATTGCACCTTTGAAAAAGGATAGCAAATCCTTTCTTGTTATTTTCCTTTTTCCCTTTGTTTTGGGAAGGAGAGCAGAAAATGGCCCCAATGGGAAGTTCTTGTAGATAATAGATTTTTCATAGGGCTTAAAATATCATCCCCGAAGTATAATTAATAGAGATTTGTCTATCAGCTAGAGTATCTATGTACAGGCTAGAAACTTTTATACAAACAACAGTATGGGAGCAGTATCAACAACAGTGGTCTTCAAAGTCATTTTACCAATTCTTATTAATATGTGTGTCTTCCCATAAGTGGCTGATATTTTGCTGTCAGGCTGCTCAGTAAGTTACGATGGTAGCTATCTGTATGTTTCCAAACTGCTTCTCTCCCATTTTAGTTACCACATTAGGCACAGGGAAACAGGGAACTGTGACCCACTGCCAACTTACTGTTTTGTGTGTGGTCATACTCAATAACACAAAGGAGTGTATTACCTTATAGTCTGCCAAAGTTGTTTGAAAGGGATGTGGTTCTCAACAAGGAAAACCTTTCTTGCACCTGCATTTCAAGTAGAAAATTTGCTGTGTCCTTCCTTTGTAGTATTCTAGAAAAACCCTTTATAGGTCATCAGGACCTGGTTTGTATAAAAGAGAAGCAGCATGACACAGCAACACATTGCTTCTAGTAGCATTACACTCTGCTGTAGCACTGGTAACTGATGGGAAGCAATAGAGGTTCTTATCACAGGCCATATTTTATTTTACAGATAAAACAATAGGTTTAACACAACTCCTTTGCAAAATACTAACCCTAGGTTACTTTACTCCCACTTAGATTTGAACCAAAGTAATGGTTTTGAGTTGGCTTTTTGATTTTTGGTTTTGATTTTGAGTTGGCTTTTTGCAGGAGATAGAGTTCCATCACTGAACCTGTGAATTTTCCAGCACAGCTCACCTTTTCAGGGGGCAGCATGTCTATGGTTTTGTATTGCTATTGCGCATGCTTATTCTGCTGGTACCTTAAAAAATCTTGCAAAGTCCTGTTAGCAAGCACTGTTTTTTTGTCTGTGTTTTTATTTAGAAAAATGGTTGCTCACAGTTGAGTTTTGATACACACAGCTTGTTATGATAAGAAGGTGGAATGAATGACAAGTGGATGTTCTCTGGCTCCCAAAGGGATCAGAGTGACACTGCAACCATACGGTTGTGATGGCAGTGATTATTCTGTATGTACTCCTCTTTGTCTATAATACAATACAATAAAAGGGCAAGATGCATTATAGTATTTGGTGTACTTTGTTACTGATTTGAAAAATGATAGTGCTTATGCATTTATAAATATCTGGTCTTTAATTAGGTCGAAAATCCACAGAGAAAAAAATGCTATTTTGAATACGAAAATAAAGAAATTTTGTATCTGGGCTAAATTTATGAATGTATTCTTATTTGCTGAACTATAAAATCGAACTCACTCTTATTTGAAATTAAAAGTACTGTAATGATTTTTGTGAGCCTTTTTAAGGACCCCATGGCTCTGTACGTGGTGGTTGTGATAAAGCTCCTTATAATTGCTGGATGGCATGAAGAAAAAAAAGTTGAGCTAGCTAGATTTAATTTATTATTGCTCATGAAGTTAATTTAAATTCAGAACCCCCTTGAGTCTCCACTTACTGGAAGAAACTGTATATTTTACAAAAGGATTTAATTTCAGGAGGCCTGAAAGCAGAAAGTCTGTTTTCCCACACAACACTTCCAACACTGTTTTGCTGTGGAGCCAAGGCAGTTCTCATGACCTTTTGAAACCAAGCTGTGTCTTCTTTTCTTCTGGTGCAGTGCTGCTGCAGGTAGCCTTGGGCACAGGGCATTTGTACACAAGGTGGAGTGCACAGCCACGTCCTCCCTATAAGAGAAATGATATAACCATGTTAGCATGGTGCTATCTCTGGGTAGGCAAGGTGATGGGTAAATCCAGGTAATGATCTCCACATCTCCAGAGCTTCTCATACCTGAGCTAATGCCTTGGGTGTAATTCTGTGTGTATTCTAAGTTAGTAATTTTGAGCTGAGTCTCAGGACAACTTTCTGAAGACATGTCTCTGGATTTCATTCTGAAAAATGGGAACACAATTTATCTTGCTTGTAATGAAGATTCCTATTAGGTAACATCAAAGCTTAGTAGTATTATTGCTAGCTGAATCTGGCTAGTGTATGGGCTGGTGTTCCTTGCCCATATTTTTGTGTGGAATACTCTGAAAGCCCCATGGAATACCCTCTCCAGATGGAAATCTCATATATAGAAATCAGTTATATCTTTGTACCCAGAACTAGTCTGTAGGTAACTCCTGGGTGATCTGAGCAACCAACATTCCCCATTTTCTGAGCAATAGTTATAAAGTGTGCAGGTAGTTCCCTTAAGAATAGCCCTGTGGTTTCTGTGCCCTCTTCTTCACCTGCTCCAGGCTGGTACACAGAGACAACACCTCCTCCTGCAGCAGTGGGACTTTGTGGAGGGGGCTGATGCTGGCTGTTTGTTTGCTGCCAGCAGACAGATCTCACCCTGCTGAGGGAAAGCACTTGCTGTGCTGAAGGAGGCTAGCAGGAATTCCAGTGTAGTTCAAAGCTAATTTAAAAGAAGAAAGGCTCTGAGGCTGTTGTGCCTTTCCCAAGGCAGAGAAGCACAAAGGATGTTTTTTCTTTGGAACTGGCACAAGGCAGAAAGTTTGCCTTTGCCTCTCTTGCCAGACAGGAAAGAAGACCCCCTTGCCTAAAACAATGTTCTGCTTAGTCCTTCCCTGGCCGGGACTCAGTGAGTGAGAGAAAAGGGGAGCAAGTGTGGAGGGAAAAAGAGATACCTGCCTTCTGCAGCCTGGCTGAGTTCCTCGCAAATCAGTGCTCCTGACTGAGAAACCAGAGCTGCAGCCTCCTCAGGACTTATATGCTGTGCATGGTAAGCGGAGGCTGCAATCATTTTGAATGAGGGCAGTGCTGCAGACAAAGCCAGCACAGTGGTATCGGGAACAGAATTTGAAATGGAGAGCACAGAGATGTTGTATGCACTGATGCAAAAAAAGGGATTATTTTCCCCACTCTCATCAAGCATGGCATGTGAATTTTCCAAGCTTTCTAGAACGTGCTTTTGAGAGCTGTGCAATGAAATGCAGATGGAAGAGGTGGTTGTGAATAATCCCTGTGCTTCTCAGCTGGAGCTGTGCAGAACATGGAAAGTCTCAGGGAGGCTTTGTGCTGTGCTTGTTCCCAAAGAAAATACAGAAGAGCTGGAAGCATCTTTTGCAAACTGGTACTTGCTGATTTGAAAATTAAGGGGAAACTAATTTGCAGGTGCTTTTACTAGCCAAGGAGAAAGGCAGCACTCACTTAAACAGTATTCTTGGCAGCAAAAACTAAATAGAGGTGGAAAACTAATATCAATTGCAAATATATATATGTATGTATAATATGTATATATGTATAAAATATTTAGCCTCATTTTTGCTCCAGTAAACATTTTGAATAAATAATTTCTGACAGTGATGGATGAAGCAGGATGGGTCTGTCTGCTAAACTTCTGAAAAGACACCGTGATTTTCCAATTTCTGATTCTGCCTCTGCCTTGAACAGGCCCTGGGGCTCTATTCAGAACATGCACTCAGCATCTCTGCAGCTCCACACGGGCAAGGAAGGAAAGAATTTTACCCCCATATGCTCATGATAATTTGTTGACTGGTGGAGAGTGATCCCACACTAGAAGGGCCTTTGGTCTAACCCAGTGTGGACAAGCTTATGTGCTTATGTTATGTTCTCTACGTATATGGCTAGAAAAGAAGTTGAAGTTATTAACTTCCCTCCCTGAATTCCAGAGGGGAGGAATGAGAAACACAAGGAGGCTGTTAGAAAACCACTTCATCATTCTCATCATTCTTGAGGAGACTGAAGCACACGGTAAACTTTACCAGAGCCCATTTGCCTCAAACCTGTCTCACCTGCTCCATCCCTGAGCTGGGTGGCAAAGGGGAAACTGGATCCCTGAAACATGTAGTTCAAGTTGGCCATTGAACTCAAAGATGATGGAGAGGAAAAGTGAAAACAAAAGGACCAGTTGCAACACAGAGCAGCCATCCATGATTCTATGTGGTACAAGAGATGCTAAAACCCTTTTTGGAGACGTCCTTGATGCATAGGATACTTAGGCCTGTCTTTAAAATCATAAAGTGAGTTCCTAAAGAACCCCACACTTTTGTGATGTACCTGTGAGATAATCAACAGGAATTTTCTGCTGCACAAGAAATATCCTCTTTCCCTCTTGCTGGCTCCTCCTGTATAAAAATACCCAAAGCATTCTATGATTCTATGATTCTATGATGGAGCTTTTTACAGTGAGGAACCCCAAGTATCCACTTGCTCTGTCTGTGTGTAGACACAGCCCTGTCCCTAGCAGATAAAAAAGAATTAACATTGATGATATTCATTAATGTCCATTATTAAAGCTTCAGTTCACTACATCCATCATTGTGCTTTCCATGCCATAGCTCTTTGCAGAAAAGTCTCCAGTAAATGATGGACCTTTTGTTCAGCCTGGCTTGTTTGAATGCATTCTTTGAACTCCATATGTTTCTGTTCAGGCTGAAATCATTATCAGAGCTGTTTTCTCAACACTGTGGCCCAAATTCTACCCTTATATGCCCACATGGGATTCTTCATGAACTCACTGGAAACCACAAGAGGTGACTCAGGCCTGTTTCACACTAACACAGTGCTTTGTTTACTCTGTGGGCGTCTAAAATAACTGCCTCTTGGATTTCCTACAGTTCCCTTACTGTATTGTAAAAGGTTTTCCTGGGGAGAGCAAAGCCCCTGTGCCCTATCCCTAGAAATACAGGACAGGGGACTGAGGACTAAAGAAATTTGATCCTATAAATTGTGTTTCTCAAGCTGATCATGAGTTGGCTTCAAGATTAAATGTTATCTATAGTTTGAGTACTGACCATGTGAAATAACAAACAGAAGCCTAGCCTTTTTGTAGTGGTGCAGAAGGTATTTCATCATCTTAAAAGCATTAAGGTACTAAAGATAGATGGTGTCTGCAGCACCGATTACTGAATGTGTCTGTTTTTTCTAAATGCTGATACACCAACCTGCTTTTACTGGTCTGTACATTATAGATGGGGACAGAATGACAATTCTCAAGAGAACGGATTCTCTTTATGTCAGATTTCATTCCATATAAATAAATGAAAAAGGTGAGGTAAAACTATGGATCTATACATTTTCTTTTTTGCAAGACACAATAATATTATAACAAGTGTACCTTCTCTGATGTTTAATTCCTTTTCTTTTTAATTGCTTAAGAAACTGTGCTTGTACCTCACTACTCAGGTGTGCATGGGAGTTGAATGTATAGCGGACTGTAAAGCATGTAAAGCTCATCAGTAGCAGTTAAGTATAATATAAGCCTGAAGAAGAATTTGGAAACCAGGAATTCTTGAACTGTGATACAGCTTTGCCACTCAGGTGCTTTGGGGTACAGGCCATGTTCCCTTTGCCATCTCTGGCCTCCAAATTCATGAATGGAGGAATACTCTTTTCATAAGAAGAATGCAGACCACTGTTTCTCACTTGTGGATGTATTAAAAGCAAACATGTCATTTATATATGAAAATAGCAAAATCCTCATGTTACAATTGTTTTAAGGTGAAATCTGTAGACATCAGAGCTCTGTATGACTTCTAGTGTCAAAGATACAAATAATTAGTGTCTGTCTAACTATTGCCTGTTTGTTGATAATTTATACAGGAAATAAAGAGGTGAGTGCTATACATTTAAGTCATTTTATAAAATCACTGATTTTTCTACTTGGAAACGAATGAAAAAACTTTACTTCAAATTCTGGTCCACATTTCTAATGCATATTCCTGAACTATGCTTCTTATATTTCCTTTCCCCGAACAACCACATGAGTAAGTTTCAATACCAAGATGGGCAACAGCAAGGAAATACCGAGGTTATTCTATTCACAAAGGAGGACTAAGGAGAAGGTTATAAATTTCTGCTCAGAGACTAGATTTAATATGTGACCTGCAAGACCCATCATAACATGATGTTCTGTATCTAAATATACTGCTGTATATTGCCTGCAGCAGAGAAGTACCCCATGCCCAATAACGCATTGAATAATTGTGATTTTGAATTTGTGAAATAATTCTGAAGAATGGATTGTAGGGGCTCCAGAATGCTTTATTGTTGTGCAAAAAAAACCCCAAGGAGAAGTTACAAAATTTAAAACCTTCTTCATTGCAAATAATTAGCTGTTTCCCATACATATTGTATATTTCCCATACACATTATATAAGGGAAACAAACAATTTTATTGTGATGGAGTTTGAGTTAGTCTCATTTAAACATTTGTTCAGAGGATCTGGACCTGGAAGTAAATGGAGGCCTCAATGGATTTAATGACTATTGGACCTTGGCCAGCTCTCTAAGAACAAGTGCAAACACGCAACACTCGACAAAAAAAATCAAACTAGTAGCTAAAGGCTGGGAAAACAAATATGGTAAACTTGGGAAAAATGCATTTAGCTGCTTTCCGCTCAACACGAGGTCTGATTTATACCACGTCCATTTAAAATTTTCATTGTACATGGCATGTAAGCAAGTTTTTTGTATTGCCTCCTCAAGATTAGTTGCCATTTAGACCTGCAGTTTATTCATGTAAGGCCACCCGTTACCTCATGTACATCAGGCCAGGAACTTTACAATCAAATTTATAGTCTGGAATTAGCAAGTGTGAGGTTTTCTGGCTGACACCGACAAACCGTTGGCCATTTGGACATCCGTATGCTCCTTCCAGTCACTGCCAACCTGGAGGAAGCATCCAGCCACTTCTGCCTGAGTGACTGACTGGTTCTGTGGAGAACAGCCCCACTGACAAAGTGTTCTTGCACACAAAGGCTGGGAGGATGAGCCACCAGCACCTCGCTCGAGGAACCCAATGGCATGGATGCTTGTCATCCTTGCCAAGGAGAAGTTTTGCAGGCTGACTAGCATGGCGTGGCTGAGCACTGAGCATGGAGAGCAGAATGCTGTACACTGCAAGATGTGGTGCAGCCACTGTAGTGCACAGAAGCATGTCAAGATATACCTGAATCAGTTGAGAAAAACTCAGAAACCAAAATCTCAGTTTTGTGCTTGATACCAACTGTATTCTGCACATCTTTGATACACACAAACGTGCCTGAGATGTGGCATGCCCCAGAAGTTTCCTAAAGCACAAGATGAAAAGGGACGACCAGTGAAGAGAACCAACCTTTCAAGCTGCTGTATTTGGATGCCTAGGACTCAAGGCGCCATTTTGTGTGCCTTAGATCAGGCGCCATTTTGTAGGCCCTTAGACTGGCACATGTGAGAGGGGTGGACAAAATGGCCACCAGTGGGCAGAGTCCCAGGGCAGAGGACAGCCCTGCTGTCACCACACTGAGGGCCTGGCCTTCCACCCCAGAGAATGAGGTTGCTGGCAGCAGTGAGAACCTCTGTTTTCTTCCTTTGGGCATGCACTCACTCTGGAGCACTGACCCATGATGGACATCTGGGAGCGGGGGGGAAAATGGCGGGTTTTTGTCACCAGCCATTTCCCTGGACATGTCACTTCCCCAAGTGTTCAGCAGGCTGTGCCAGGGGACTAGAACTGCCCTTGGGCCCGTCCTTCGTAAAGCAAATGCAAAGCCCGAGCAGAAGGGCAGAGTTGTACATACCTTAAAATACAGAAGGAAACCAACAACTCTGCCTGTCTCTGTTGGCTCTGTGAGCCAACACCAGTGTGTTAATGGAGAAAAGCATATGCAGGCTTCATATTCTGTGGGAGTGGAGACCCCCAATTGCTTTTTGCCTGAGGCACTTGGGTTTGGCCCCTTAGGAAGGGCATTCCTCTGGCCTCAGCTGGCTTCCAGCAGCCTTTGATAAAACCTCAGTCTTGTAGTATTTGACAGTCATTGCTCAAAGCCGCCCCTTCATCTTGAGACAGCCATATTGCAGAATTTGGGATGATTCCAGCATAATGCTGGTGTATTGTTTGTTTGCAAGAAAGGAACAGACCTAAAATGCAGTTTGCTACTATATGATCTCAATAGCATGACTGTGATTAAATTACCTGGGAACCACCATGTTAAAACCTCACTGTCAGTCACAGAATCTGCCAGGCTATTTGCACTGCCAAATCCAGGAGTCCAGAATCACAAGCACTGCAGGAGAATTTATGGGATTTTTATAAAAAGCACAAGATGACATTAATACATCCATTTTGGTTCTCTTAATTTTGTGCCAGCTTTCAAACTTTAAGTCATGCTAGCTGGAAGTTACAGCAGGAAATAGTGCAGAAATTGTATTAAATCTGAAAAGCTGATAACTCTAGAGACTTGAGATGTTTAATGCGTTGCCTTTGGTTGTTATAGTAGATAGAGGATAGTCTATCTACTAGAAGAGTCCTATGCTACTGAAAAGATCCCTGCAGCCTGTAGTCAAAGAACTCCATCGACTTTCTTAGAGTTCAGCTACTGATGAATTTAGTCTGGTGAATCAGGCAAAAGGTTGCTCCCACATCGCGTCATTCATTACATTTTGATTACATTTTACTCAGTTTGTTGAATTGCCTTTTGTTGTGCCTCATAAAGCAAAAGCAGATACTGGGTTTGCACACAGATGGCTTCTCAAATGTTTCCTGAGGAAATGATTGTGGAACTCAAGGGACCTAGGTGTGATCTTAGAATCAATTAAATTTTGAGATGCTTTAAGACATTTTGCTTAAAAACCAAGACAGGATAGCTGTGCATGGGATACTGATGAACAAAGGTAGAGAGACTGGATAGATGAACTGGATGGAACAGTGAGCCAAGATACAATGCTTCAGATCTAATGTTGTAGATATACTTTCTGTAACAACTGTTTCAGTTCTGCACATCCCAGGAGTCGATATGTGCCTTCAGAGTACGAACAATAAATCTTGCAAGGTGCTACAGTAGCAGCTTGCTTAAAACAACATACGTCCATGCTTAACAGCTTTGCAAAATTGGACCTCGAGGGCTCAGTATTCTTTGGGATTCATTGCTTAGTGAGTTTTGTTCTCTGTTCGATGGTGGCATTGTTCAAGTCATGACAGTTTTTTCCATTATGTATCCATGTGTTTGGAACCACTGAAGAAAAGACCCGCTCCAGATGGAAATGTAGCATGCAAACTATCCAAATGTTTTTGCAAACAACATTTCAGAACAATTGTTTGGGACTTTATAATACGGGCACTAACAAGAACAGGAAAGGCGATTTGAATGTGGCTTCCAGCAGCTTTTTCCCGCTTAAAGACAGTGTCATGGGACACTTCATTTTACACTGTCACTAGGCTGCAGAGTTAGGCCAGCTGAAGCCACAGAACAGCTCCAGTAGGTCCTCTTTCACTGGGTGCCCCACAGGACAAGAGCTAGAATAACATAAAGGGTAGCTCAGCCCTCCTGTGTGGTGAGCTGGGAACCCCAGCAGGACTGTTTTAGGAAACGCCGCTTGCAAGTCAGAGGGACTTGTATTGATAGGTCCCTGTAGCTATCCTCCAGGCCCTGCTGAAAAACGTAATGCTTTGGCTAGGAAAGTTCAAAGGAAACAGAAGGGCTCCAGCCCATTCCTTGGGGACAATTTTTTCAAAAAATATTTAGAAAAGCAGGGTTGGAGCTCTAACTTGGAGAAATTTGGGGGTAAAGCATTTAAAGATGAATTTTAATAAAGGAAGAGATAAGCAGATGCTAGTATACTCAGCAGCCCAGATTTGTCCATCAGGACTGTCTGAGGAAGCATGAAGGGGAAGGGCTTCAGGCTGACTCCTGTCAAACTCGGCATGCGGTGCTGGAAACTGAGTCTGGGAAAGTTGTGGTGAGGAGTTGAACAAGCCAAAAGCTGTCTCAGCCATTTCATAGATGGAAGGGGCATTCCTCAGGATCTCCTTAAAAGGGTCTGCTTCTAGGACACTGAAAAGATTGTGGATGGGGAAAAAGGGTCCAAGCAGATCACAGTGGGATTTAAGCTGTGTTAAATTGACGAATTTTCTTGGAAAACAAGTGCTCTTTGTATTATTGCAAGTGAAAATGGTGGCATTTGTACCTTTGCTAGACTTGAAACAATTTATTTTCTTTATTTTCTGGAAAAGCATGACTAGGCTATGGCCATTTTAGGCTCTGTTTTGGGATGCTGGGAGTGGTCTTCTGGGATGGATTAAACTGTACTGTGAATCAATACCTTCACCTTGCTTTTAAGATAATTGAAAGGGAGTAAGCTCCTTAGTGGAACTAGGTGCCTGAAACATTAGGAGCTTCTAGCCAAAGCATAGATATATGTGACTTCCCCAAACTAAAGCACGTGTAAGATCACTGAAGAATTTGAACTATGTGAGAAGGGCTTGAGGCTGTGAATGTATAAATTATGTTGTCAGTCATAGACTGGTTTATTTTTGGTTTGCAATGATGTGTTTTGTCAATGTCTTGAGTACCTTTGGACCTCACGGTCTTTCCAGTACCTGCTGGCTCTTTGCCTACCACATATGTGCAGATATCCAGGCTGAAACTTCACATGTGCTGACAATTATTTTGTTTCTGTGCATCTATTAACTTTATGCAGTTCCACATTTCCCTGTGAGTTTTTATGACAATAAAGTTAGAATTTGCCTCTCTTAGGGAGTTTGAAAACTCAGTTCTTACTAATTTCTAACAGCAAATAAGCAACCCACTCTTTCACCTGTCTTTCCTTTTCCCATCCATCTAACTGATTTACAGATGCTCATTGCTGTGTGAAGCCTGTGAATTGTTGTCTTTCATTGATTTCAGCTTCTTGATCAGGTCTCCGCACCGTATTTCAACAGAAATGTAAGCACTGAGGCTGGAAGTCTCTGTCACAGTTGTTCAAGGCTAGCTAGTTTTTCCCTTTGGGTATTTCCTAGAATATGTTCTTATACATAATGTATCTCTCTCTCCGTAAGCTTCTGTTTCACAGTCCTCCAAAGCCTTGGTGCTTCCTTGTCAATAAAGCTTGGCACACTTTCAATCACAGTGCTTTGGAGCTTTATTCTTTTGTGACTGAAAGAGTCACTGCTAGAAAATGCCTGAGGAAAGCACAGCTATATGTGATAATGAAGGTTTACATCATTAGAAAGGGAAACTTATCTTAAATACTTTTTCCACAATTCTAATAATTAGGTTTTATTAGGTTTTGATGTTTCTTCCTAAGAAGAGTCTAACAGTGGTGGTAAGGACTGAGTTGGAGAGCACAAACGGAAGTGCAGCAAGGAAGTGGCATGGGTCTGCTCAGCTTACTGGCAGGTGCATCAAGAACTTGAAAAAGAAAACTTGGTCAATGTTCTCAGCTTTAGCAACGATTTATGTTTTCATCTAGGAACACGATTTTTCAAGTTGACAATGTTCTATTGAGTTTCTGCATAAATAATAGTTAATGATCTAAGTAACAGACTCATTAATGATCCAGTGTGGTTGAGGGGGAATAGAAATGTCAGTGGAGGAATGTGCTGCCAGCAATTACATCCAAATGACCCAGGTGCCAATCTATTCCTGGGACAGATGGGGAGAACCCAGTGTTCAGGGGACAAAATACTGGGAAGTAGTGAAAGTACTAGAAATTACTAAGAACGTGTGCTGTTGCTGGGAAATAGAACAGCAGCAATGAGGCTAGTGAAGTCCAGTCCTTCAAGGCATTAAACAGGCATGATTTATCAACCACATCGTTTGTATAAGTAACCATGGTATCTTAGAGGCCTCAGCTAAAATGGGATATCCACTGCACAGGGGACAGTGCCTGGGGCACATAAAAATTCAGGCGCAGGAGATGGAAAAGAAAGGATACAGAGACCACCAGCACACTGTCCCCATGCTGCCAGTGCTCCCAGCACTGGGAGGTTGGAGAGGTGGAGGGTACTCCAAGAGCCGTGGGGCTGCCACCAGCATACAGCAGCCAGCCAGTGCTACTTTGGATTCTCCATCCTGCCGCCTCCATGCCAACACTGTACCTATAGAAGCAGAAGAAAGGAAAAGGAAGAGCTCAGCAGTCTGGAGCATCTCTACCCCAAGCTGTTACTTTGCAACAACGTGATAAAGAGAAGGGACCAGTTTCTACAGTTCTACGAGAGGGAGTTGTCCCTATTGATGGTGGGGAGGGACTGCATCTTATGTGCTAATACATCTTAGCTATTGGGAAATACGACGCTTATTTAGTCAGAAAGGTTGGGTTGTTAGAGTGCTTCCCTACTGCTTATTACTATTTCAGAAAACGCTCATCAGTTAAGAATTGCTCCATCTGTTGCTGTCTGAGAATTGGACTACTTTTATGACACTGGCATCCAAAAATAAGGGGCCTTACAGACCCATAAGGCACAACTGCAGGGCTCACTTCAGATCTTGGCATCTCAGTTCCTCTGAGGCAAGAGTGGCCAACAAGAAGGCTCAGCCTCTCAAGGCAGAACAGGGGATGGGAAGAGCAAAAACTGGATCCCTTTCATCAACAGTGACCTCTGGAGAAGCCAAGTGCGTTGGATTGCCTCTGTGCTCAGCCTCAGAGAGCCAGCAACACCAAACTGGTGGATAGGAGGAGGTGACAGTAAGTACTCCTCTGGGTGCTTTTGGATCTGGCAAGCATCTTTGTATAAATATCACTCAGCTGGTGAAGATTTGCAGGGCATTATTTTTAAACCTATTATCTCCTTTGCTTTTAGTATCTGTTTATGTTTTTCTGCAGAAGGCATGGGTGCTTTCTCGTGCACTTAGTCTCTGCTTCAGGGCCATTAGCACGCTTGATACAATTACAAATGCGCTGAGCCACAATTCAGACTTTATGATGAGCTGTTTATTTCTTTCACTCTGGAGACCTTTCAGGCGTGGAAGTGCAATATTCAGCCCCACATTTGAACTCCTGAAGTAACCACTTTTTTTCTAGCTGGAATGACACTTTCAGCAGGCTCTCTGTCTCCATGAGCAAAGTGAAAAAATTAATGGGCCAATAGCTCTTAAATTTACAAATCTTACTCTTTTGTGTTTGTTTTAAGGAAGAGAACTGCACAAACATGTATCTTAGCCAATTATTCACACCCCACTGTACTGGTATAGCATGCTATCTCTAAGTCAGCAATCGGATGTAATTAGATTTTGGCTTATAGGAAAATGTCTGATTTGATCTTTGAATTTCTACTTCTGACTTGCCAGCATTTGAAGCCTTTGGTTTTTTTGCCTCCTGAAGTGGAAAAAAAGGATGGTCAAGGTCAGGCTTTTCTTGGATGCAGTCCTGCTTACTTACAAAAACTGTATTTAATGTCCTTTCTCACTGAGCACTGCAGCACTGTTATAATTCAAGGCCTCTTCTCTACTGCTGTCTTTGAGCACCAGCTCCACAGCTGCCTGTTCCCTGGAAAAGGAGATCTGCTCATCTGTGAAGTCAGTGAGTAGTAGGAGCCATTCGGTGGGTTGCTGAACCTGTAGAAAAAAATGCACTTCAAATCTGCTGTTTACATTACTTTAATTCTAGGAGGGTTATAGGAACGCTTCAGCAGAAGGCAGGAATGGGAAAGATAACACTGCTGACGATTCAGAAGCAAAATTCACCACTACAAAACATCTCTATGCATTATTTATAGGGCAGGCTGGCACTATGGCTTTGAAATCATTCTGCTTTCATGTTTTGGCTGCTCTTCTGTGAGTCTGCAGAGAAGTGGGAGACAAGATGATGCAGCAGAGGGAATGTGTGAGGGCCTAGGCAGAAGGCCATTTAGATGGGTTACGTGAATCAAAAGGAATAAACCTTGAATATTGCTTGTGCGCTTCACTGAGAGGTGTTTCTCAAGGTTTAGATGAGGTTAGCTAGAAACCTTCTGGTCCCTGCAAATGGGAATACAGCAGAGCTGGAAACCTGCTTTCCTCTTTTGAGCAGTGAGGAGCTATGCGTGACCCCACAGGCCTAGGCGTGTCTCATAAATTCTTTACACAAGAAGGCAAATGCTTCTCACTTCCTAACCTAACTATGTAAAGCTCCCTTTCCATCCCATGAGTTAAATAAAAGCCAAACTCCCTGCTCATCGGTATTTTCACTGAGCTCAGTACATTTGCATGCCGGAGGTTATGAGCATGTGTTAGGAACTTGCTTTATAGTTCACTTGCTGAGAGATGCATAGCCTTTGGCTCTCTTGCTAGAAGTGTGTACCTGCCATGTACAGTCATCTAATTTGCCCCCCTTTTTGTTTTCTGTGTTGAACTCTTGGTGTTGTTGACTTGTAGCAATTATGAAGTTCTCTGCCAATTAGCCAGTGGAGATGAGCAGCAATGGGCTCCCAAACTGGCACTCAGATGTTCTGGTTCCTCAGTGCACTGCTGAGCTGCTGCAGGCTATCACAGAGCTGTTGGCACTAGCATTTTTCTTCTGCTTGCTGAGGGCTTTTGGGTCAGCCTGCAGCCTCACAAAATCTATTCAAGGAAAAATTAGAGTTGAAGCAAAGTTCTTGCATAAGAGTAACAGAGAGAAAGAGGCCAAAAATCATTCTCTCTGTAGCAATTGTTAGGAAACAAAAATTTTCTCTCTGCATTAAAATGACCATCATAGCTCACTGGGGAGTACCACCTGATGTTCTTCACTAAGGTAAGGCTCACAGATACACCTTCAAGGCTCATCAGAAGCCAGCTCAGCTTCCAGAGCAGTTTTGGGAACCTCTGTAATCCCTTTGTGCCCCACTTTCCAGTTGAATGAAACTCACATTCCCTTTTTCTAGCGCCTGCTGTTTTACTTGGAAGAAATTTGGGTTAATAGCTGTCTTACCATATGCAGTCGTCTGCAGGAGGAGGACACCTGATTTCAGCTGGTGGTTGAGATTCATGTTTTTCAATAATAACACAAAAATCACTCTAGTGCAAAACCCAGTATAGACCAGTTGCCCCCTGTCTAAATGCTTGCAGCAGCATTCAGCACACAGCCAGGAACAGAGTACAAGGGCTTAACAGCAGCTTTCACAGTTACTATCAGACCCCTGCGCCATCCTGCCTGCTCTAGAAAGTGGATGTTAACCATATTTATGCTGCCTTCTTGTGATTTGTAGTTCTGTAGAGTTGGCTCCTCTCTTTAACCTGACTTCTTGGCTGTGTTTTTTTTTTTTTTTTGCTTTTCTTTTTGCCTTTTCTTCCTTTTGGCCAGCTGTTGGCAGTTATTCTGGTAAAATAAAGCAGATGTTGCACCATTCTTCATATTGTTCTGCCATTTCCTGATGGAGTTATCTCTCCTAGATATTAACTGGGTTTTGTGTTACAATAAAATACTCATTTACCCATGCTTGCTTAACTTCAGTGAAATCTGTAGAGAAGCCTTTTATCTACTGATCCCTGTGAACTGTAGGTACAAATGGGGGCTGGATTTACTAGAGAACAGCTCCTCTCATGTAGCTGGCCTTGTATTGTGCTACAGTTATGCCCATGACTGTTATCAACACATGCCTAAGTAAACAGACGTGTCAGTCACCACATATCAAAACTTCTAACTTCCCAACAATGCAGATAAAACAGAAATTCTCCCCAGTATCAGGATGTGGGAAGAGGAATAGAAACTATAGAGCAAAAGAAGGTGCGATGAGCATTGCAAACCTCGTGATGCATAACCAAAGTTGACAAATGGTACTGAACAAGCGGGCAGTTAACTCTGCCTGGAGAGACTAGGCATAGACTAGATAGCCCTGCGGTATCTAACCTCACCATTGCACATCCTTCACTCAGAGCAGGGGCTCAGACTTCCTGCTGGCATCATCTGGGCTGCTGAACTGTGCCCTCAGTTGACAAACCCCATCAACAAACAGCTGAGCTCAAAATCATCCCAAATGCCTCTTCTGGATGCTTTCCCCAGCCAGTCAGCATCACTCCAGTCTTACCAGGTGCTATCTCAGCCACCTTGCTCTCACTGCTCAGGCTCTGCAGTCCTGAGTAACCCAATGAGCCAAGCCAGGGATGCCAGACAAAATGGAGTGATAAAACTGTGTGTTGGGGCACTGTGAGAAAGGCCTCTTCACAAATGAGTTTGCCTCAGGTGTGTGCTTAGCACACTGAGAACGTTCTAACACTGTTAGAACCACTGATGCGAGGGCTTGAGGAAAAATAACATGTAACTGGCATCATCCTCCAGGAGATCAGTGATATAAAAATGAGAAGAAATAAAAATAATGTCTCTGTCACTTTGTGGTCTCCTCTAGTTTGATCACTTTGAAACTGGGAAGGAGAAAGTCCCTCCTAAAATTTCCCTTCATCCTATAGGCCATTTGTTGACTGATACTGAACATGAAGTAAATGGAAAGACCTTCTTGATTTCAGTGCTCCCTTGTGGATTTTTGTCACTGACATGAATTTTGGTGGCATTGCACCTTCTGAGGACATATGCTCCATGATACATGACATATCTGCTAGATCTTCTCCTGGAGAAGACCTGCTCTGATCGAGTCTGGTCCTTAATTTCATTTATCTCCATACAAACTCACACTACCTTTGATCAGGTAGGACCAAGGTCGGGAAAGTTGGTCCAGATGATCCACATCCAATGACACCTCTATGATTTTTTTTTTCTAGTTCAGTTGGTACTTTTCTGATCTGTGGCAAAGCTTGCCGAAGGCTCAGTACACTCTACAGGCAAGCTTTTCTCATGTGGACACACTTCAATCCAGTATGGGTTTCTTTGCTAGAAGCGTTTGTACCTTGTTCCATGCTTAAATGATGACTGGGCTCTCCTAGACCTAAACAGGGCCAGTTATCAAGGTTAAAGCACATTCGTTAGATGTAAACACCCATGCAAATAAATGTTCCTGTTTACAAGAGCTCTTCGCTTTCTTCCCTACATAGTTAGTTTAATTTCACTCCTTAAGAGACTACAGTGAAACATGATACCGTGTTTTTAAGCTTTTATTCATTTTAATTTTCCACAAATGGTTTTCACTGTAACAGTCTCAACAGGAACCAATAACACATATAATCACAAGGCCCTTGATAATGATGAAAGTAGATCTGCTGCCAGCAACTATTATGCTCGTCTTGGGACTGTGAAAAACATTACACATGCTTTTGTTTGAGTGAGATAAAGGGCAGTTTTACCCTGAAAAAGGGCTGTCAGGATGGCATTTTCTTATTCAGTGGCTTTGCTCCCTGCTCATGTCAGATCTGCTGATGTTAGGGGAGACGAGTAAAATTGTACTACCTCAAGGCTTTAACCGCTCGCTACCTAACAGTGTCAGATATGCTCAGTGGTTCATTATCATCCAAATTGATTCATTACCACTCTCTGCATGGCTCCTCAGACCAGCATCTCAGCCCCCCAGGAGAAATGCAATGGATCAGAGGAGCCATGAAACTTCTTGGTGTCCAGTCAGGCAGCTTTGCCTTGCAACCAGCAGCCTGCAGGACTAGTACAGCTCGCAAGGATTAACTGGGTTGTCCCACCTCTGCACTGTCACCAAAATGAGTGATTGTCCCCATGCATGTGAGAGGTGAAGAGGTGGCAGCCAGGAAAAGGAAGGTCAGCACTGCTCTCCTGAGAAGTAGTAAATGTGACCCTCTCCACTCTCACGTGATGTTTGGACAAATTGGCTTCTCAGAGGCAGATTAAGTTGCTCAATTGATGGTTCTCACTATTTATCTAAGTACCAACATGGCCCTTGTCATCCCCAGCATTAAGCAGCTCTCTGAGCATAAAACTTGCAGCATCCCAGAGTGACAGGGGAGAGCACCTATGCCATCATATAGGTGCTGTTTGCCTCAGGGAATTGAGGGATGACATGTGATGTGCACTGTGACTTCCAGCTCCAGGTAAGAGATATGTGGGATGAGTCAGATGTACAAGACTATGGAAGAGCTGAGTGCCAAGGCTGGGATTTGTTATGACTCCTAAATCAGCCAGTGTGCCAGTGCCAGGAATGTATCTTAACTCTCTTGGCACTCACCTGGATTTGGAGATTTTTCCCCTGGCTGCCATTAAGCACCCTGGTGAAACTGGCATTCAGTCTGAAACTTTTCCCTGAGCTGTGCTGGGTTTCAGAGCCACCTGCTGTTTTTCCTCCTAAAACATGGACAGTGGTGGAAGTGCTGGTACTTATGTGAGGAGATTCATCAAAGGTGGTTGACAAAAGAACTGAAAAGTGATCACAGTTCCAATTTTCTGTCTTCATCATGAAGTCCATCCTTGTAGGCCTTTAAAATTCTTCTGGAATGTAAATATAACTATACCATATTCACTCGTCTGTAGTGCTCACAGGGCAAAGACATGTTAGGAATAAGATGTAAATGGAATGTCAAAACATCAGAAATCTTAAAGAAGCACATATTTTCAAGGAAGTTTTTCACATCCAAACAACATTAATTTTATCATCAGCCACAAGCAAATGTATTTATTAGCCACAAACTCATCCCTAGACATTCATGATCTGATTTTTTACACTTTCAATTTCCATTGAATTCACTGGGAGTTTAGAAAATTCAGAGCTTTAGAAAACTCAGAATATCAGAAGCTAAACATCTTAATGTATATTTATTTTCTTCTGTTCTAGTTTTCATTATATAAGAAGCTGAGCCTATTAATTCAAAATCCTTTCAGGACTGGAACATCAGATCTACAGTAAGGACAAAGTTACACCTAAACCCATGTCATTTTAAAAAACTGTTCATTTGAAAATTAAAACTTAAGTGAATCCACAGTTCTTAACATTGTATAATTTCAACGAAGGCGGCAGACAAAATACCACTGTATTTTTGATGTGGAGAAGTTCCCCAAAACTAAGAAAAAAAAAAGAAAAAAAGAACATTGTACAAAACCTTTTCTTCTCCCTCCAATACAATCCTGAAAATCAATTTGCCTTTAGTAACATAAAGGATCACAGTTAGATAAAATTGGCAGAGGCAGTTACTTAATAATAATGGAATATAAAAGCAGACATTAAAAAAAAATCAGCATACAAATGCTGTATATGTATTTGTTTCAGTAAACTTCACACTGCTATTTCACATGAGATGACCTAGAAGCAGTGCCCACTTCCATACATGTCTGCCAAGCCTCTATGTTAGGAGAGCCTTAAAATGATCCTCACTTTTACAGATGTGAGAGCTCTGAAAAACATCGCGGCTCACAGTATTTTAGAGTCTGAGTTCAGGGTCACTAACATTCTTTTTTGAATTCTGGAATGGAAAACAGATATTTGCTTGAAATATATCATCTGGAATGATACTGCAGCCAGAGAGGCCCAGCTTATCAAAACAGCTTTGGATCAGGAAGACCCCAAAAAAGGTCTGGGTTTTGGGAAGTGCTTGCAATCCTGCGGCTCCTGACATGACAACTCTTGTAGCAATCTTTTGTCTGAGCTCCTGGAAATGTGGCTGTTCACTCTGGTGTCTAAAGGACTGCTGAGAGCATGTTTAGGAGATCGTAACCCCAGGCTGTAGGTCTGGAGCATATCTTGGGATTCTGGATGGAGGGTGGATTTATGATGAGCTTGGGAGCAGGACCTGAAGGCTGTGAAATGTTTTCCAACACGTATGCAGCAGCAGAGATATGGCTAAGCAAGCCTAGAGCAAGCTCCTGGGTATTAGGAGTCTATGGGACTGGCTACGATAGGGTACAAGTGCAGAAGTAGGCAGGAGTCCCTGTAAGAGGCAAAGCGTGCTACCCCCCTGCAAAGATAAGGAGCCCCTGGAGGTCATGTTTGGAGATACATGCCCAAGTAAGGGCAGGAAGAGATGAAAAACTAAGTCCGTTTACCCCAGGTTCTCCTCAGTGCTGTACACACTGTCCAAGCCAGGGCAAAAGACCCAGAGCATTGGCTTTGCAACCTCCTGCCCCACAATTCTGGAGCTTATCCTACACTGTGCGTGCTGTTTAGCAGCAACTGCAAATCATTATTGACAGCTGCAGTACATGAAAAAAACAGCTTGGTTGTCATCTGGGAAATCTGTCTGTACAACTTACGAATTCTGTTTGATATCGAGGACTTGCTATGTGTGTAACTTGCTTGAATTACAAGCTCGCTTTGGAATGTAGGGCTGATCTTATCTGTCTCTTTACATCTATTTTGGGGACAAAATAGTGTCCAGAGGGCATGACATAGTGCTAGAATTTGATAGTCACTGAACCTTGGCAATCTTCTGTTTGTATGGCGGTATCCTTTGGCCAGAAAAGAGGCCAGACCAAGCAACATAGTCAGCGCAGGCAGGTTGGTAACTAAGCAGTGTATCACCTGGTCCTGAGTTCTTGCTGGCTTATGGGCCTGTTGGTGGGTTTGCTGACAAAGGAGCAGTGGAGGTGCAAGAGGAGAGGAGGTCTGGAATCACCCAGCCCTAGCCCAAGAAGTAATTCAGTCTGTCAGGGAAGCATTGCAAGGAAGGATGTTTAAGCGATCACCATCACCGTTCTGCCCCTTTGGCTCCTTGTTCTTCCTACAATAATGAGTGATCTTTGAGCAGTCTGAGTGTTACGTGTGTTTACATGCCATCCGCCTTGAAAGCACAATATCTTAACCAGAATGCCAATAGGGGAGCTTGTAAGCGCTTGCGGGAGCTGGACAAGCTGGCTGTAATCTCAGGGCCCAAGGCAACAGAGACAGAGGACACACATCCACTGTGGAGAGTGCAAGTAGGAGCACAATGATGTGCTAAATGCTTCGGCTTTGCTCAGGTCTGAGGCCAGATACACAGGTCCAGCACTGTCTGAAGTCTGATACCTGTGTGGCAGCAAGAGCTTTATCAGGGCACTGACAGGCAGCTACAAAATAAATGAGGCGCCAGAATCATCAGTCCAGATGCAGCTGGCCCACACATTTGAGACATCTGAGCTTTGTGCTTTTGTTTCAGCTAACAGCACCAGGCTGTTGTGTAGCTGGAGGCGCAGACCACTCAAGGCAGGGTCACCAGGACCTCTCTGAGCTCTCATGACCATGCACTATTAGGTAGTACTTTCTGCTGATGGCTGAAAATTGCCATGAATTCCAAGCTAGTACACCCATGCACAGGGCTCAGTGCAGCATGAAGCCTCTCTCCCTATAATCCAAAGCAACAACAAAAAGTAGCTGCTTTCCTTCAGAGGTGGCTCCAAGTATCCAGCTTCAGACAGTTCCAGAAATGTAAGATGATTTGGGATCAGCTTCCTAGTGTGAACATCCCTCACTCAGTGATGCCAAGAATTAAACCAGCACGTCTGCAATAAAACAGATCTAACAAAGACCGCTCCTGGCGATGCTCTGCTGTCACACCAACACCAAATTTCTCTTTCATTATGTTCAAATCAGTTTCATTAGTTCAGTCAGACTTCATTTTTTCAATGCTTGGGGCCTTCTTGAAGTAAGACACATTAGCTTCATCTTGATTTATGGCCCATGGGTTGGTTTCACTGGTTTGTAAACTGAACTCCTACACATTTTTTCTTCCTTATGGCTGTATTTTCTGTCCTCTTCCCTCCCAGAGCTGCCTGTCTGATCAGCCCATGTGCTGTGTAGGCTAGTTAAAGATTAACACAGCCAAATTGTGGCAATGCAAATCTTGAACATGCACGGAAACACAGAAAACAATTTTGCAAAACAAGTTACACGAGCACTTAATGAAAAAGGTTTGCTCATAATATTTCTTTTTTGTTCGATTTTATTTTCTTTCAGTGCACAAAATTAGGGCTGTTTGCAGTTCTACTTTCTTGTAAGGAGTGTTTAACCTAAAACTCATGTTGAGAGACAAGAATTAAGTAATTTTGCAGGAGATTAAGAGTCTGGAAGCTGCCCAGGCTCCCAGATGACCTTGGTAATTCACTTACCTTTGTCCTCTTTCAGAAGTGATGGAGATGCTTGGGGTTTTCATGTTTTGTCATAGCAGATTAGGAATTCCCAGGTGCAGTCATCTCATCCAATGAATACATGGCCAGACTCTGTCAGAGAGAGGTCCATGGACAGGCTCATGGGTGGAATTCCCTGTGGCCTGTGCTCCTTGCGGCCACACCGCTGCCCTTGACGGTTTCTCCCTTGCGTGCATGGATCCAGCACCATCCTGAGGGCTGGCCAAACTCCAGAAGACTACCTAACCCATAATCCCTTGCTGCAGCTGACTTGGGGTTAGAAGGGTGCTGTGGCCTCATGATGTAACAGCAATGATGCTTCACTATGAGGTTGGAGGCAGAGTGCACATATAAGAGTGTTTAGAGATATGGATTCAGGCTGAAGAAATAAAAAAAAAAAAAAGGGTTTAATAATTCAGAGCCTAATGGAGTGGTCAGACAGCTGACTGGTCCCGCTTTCTCCAGTCATGCCCTATACAGGGAGGGGAAGAGTTGAATATGTGTAGGAACTTGCTTTCCCTGTTTGCCTTCCTAGAGCCAAGCCCCAGCACTCATCATTTAATAGCCCCAGTTCTCAGCACAGTTTTTGCATCCCATAGGAGGAGGGTCAGCATTTGTTCCTCTGGGTATTAGAGAATCAATCCCAAGCGCTTAGAGCAAAATTCCCCTCGGAAAAGCCTATGCTAAGACAAGGTACTTGATGAGGCTCCCACATTTTCTGGTGGGGTACCAGCCTGTAATGATTGTTAACCACAGCGCTTGGGCAGCACTTTTGCACAGCCTGGGAAAAATCTATGCCTTCTCTGTGTTAAACCTGTACAGCAGGAGATACTTGCATCTGCCTCAGCAGGAATCCCTGTTTTATACCAGTACAGACATTAGAAAGCTTGGCTGGAAATGTCAAAGATGTTTAAAATCCTATTTTTTTAGGTATTCTGTGTTTTATCATCTGCCATAATAACATGCCTCTGTGATTTTCTTTTCCAATTATAAATACTTTTCATAGGCATTCCTAGACTGAAATGATATTATTGGGATAATGTCTTTGTGCTACTAACCTCAGAGCAAACATGGCCTGATAGGATGTCATGTTGAGTCATAGGAGTCTGTTTCAAGACAGCCTCACAAGTGTTCAGTCTGTATTTGTTTTACTTCTGTCTGCCTGCTCAAATATCTGTGTCAAGAATTTCCACTGTTACCAGCATCCAAATCCACTTTTTTTTCTCCACACTGGTGATTTGACTAAAGAGCACCTGCACTTCTGTGGGGCTGGGCTTTCTGCTCATAACCACTATGCTAAAACCCTTTCTTCCTTCCCCACAGAGAGACTGGAGCACTTGGCGACAAGATGAGTCCTATGGCTTTATGTCCTACCATGGCACTGCCAAAGCTGGGAGGAGCACCCTTGGGAAGGGAATTGGTATCCTATCGCCTTTCACAGCCAGGGCTGGGAGGATGGAGGGAGCTAGGGTACAACACACAGGTCAAGGGAAGTGAGGGGGAAAATGACTGCCCAGTGTGAAGGGCATCTACTACAGTGATGAGCATGGTTCAGACAGTTTGGACTGGGTTTGCACTGTGGTGTTAATTAGCTTCAACTACTCCAATAAATGTAGGAAAATTGCATAACTGCGGATCCAACATAAAAGTCACTGCAGTTTCTACCTTTCACCCGGAGGAGCCCCGTGCTGGACAGGACACTGAACCGCAGCTTCTCCAGTAGTGCTTCAGCTTCCTTGGCAGAGGTTGTGGTGGGCACAAATCAAAAGAGAAGGCAAGAAAAAGGAGCAAACCAACCTCTTTCCTCTCCCAGACCCTGGGGGGATACTTACCCTGGAGGCACTTGCCCTTCTGGTCATCTTGCCCCCCATGAGATGGATCTTCACCGTAGTCTCTCTGGGACCCCACCTGAATGGGGTTGCAAAGCTGGGCTGTTTTACTGGTGACGTATGTTCAATTTAGGAATCTTCTGCAAATTCCCAGTCTATTATACCAGATGGGAGGATGCCAGAAAATCTCATCTTCATTGCAGTGGGGATAGGCAGTGCGCTACCATACACTGCAGAAAAGGAGGGAGAGACCAGCAGGGATTTCAAATCCCAAGGGCATGGACCACCATGAGGCAAGGGTAAAATAGGAATGTACAGAGATGCTAACTCTCTTCGGTGCCTGGTTGGGGACCAGGTGAATTGATTTTTCATCATTTCGGGCACTGTCAACTACAAACAAAAAGGCACAAATGTCAAAATGCTAGTGGAGAACTGCAGCTTTCCAAAAAAAGCCCACAGCCATTTCCCTGATAGTGGCGGAACAAATACAAGTAGCTTTACTGCATGCCAATTTCTTCTTAAATCTCTTCCCTCAGGGAGCCGAGTGCTTAGAAAATATTTAGGGGGACTGGAAGCTTGCCGGCTGCTCAGCTAATGTAGGTCTCGAAATCTCTGATGATGCTCCAAAGAATGTCAGGCTGCATTGATGGGCCAAGTTCCTTTAGATCAGGCAGAAGATGACGTTTTGGCAAGAAAAATAGAGATCCAACCAGGTGCCTCTAGAGAAGGAGGGGTTTATATTTATACTGCATGTCACACAAATCCAGATAGGGCCAACTCCAGGACTGTGTAAATATTAAATTCAGCCTAAAAGCTGAGACAAGCAGTAAGTGCCTGCAGAGTGGGCGACTCTCCAGGAGGAGACAATGGCTGGCTTTTAGCACATCCCGCTTTTTTATTTCCTTAAACAACTCGACTTGTGTAACCCTGCAGTGTGCTGCCAATTGCTCGTACTCAGCTCCCTGCTTATATCCATGCATCCACTGAGACTTTCCATTCCCATGGGTGGGATGTAGCTGAGGTGGTTTTCCTGTCTCTCCTGCTCTGCTGCATATGTGGCTAAATGGAGACAGTTAACAATATTGAATCTTCTCAGTTGATGTTGAGGGCCTTGCCCTTCACAAAGCTACTCAGTTGCTTTTCAGTGCAAAATTTAAGCAGCGTTGGTTTGATTTTTATTTTGCAGCTTGCTAAGACATAAGAAGGAGTGAGCTTCAGCAAGGGTGATGCCCTGGCATGGAAGAAAAATTTATTTCCAGTGTTTCATACTTGATAAAACTTGCTGTCCCCATCGTATGGCAGAGGTTGGTACCCTTTGACCCTGCATGGCTTTTACATAGGAAGTTTGCTCCTGACTTGTAAATATGAGAGATAGTTTCCATGGTTATTCCCATCAGTTCCATCCAAAATATTCTCTGGTTGTTTTGCAGAAGCAATAGAGAGTTGGTAGTGAGAGCTGGTCCAACTGCCACTGTCCATAGACAAAGAGCTGCTGTGATTACAGCAACAAACAGATACATGGGTTTGGTTGTGTTTCCATCTTTGTGTCAGGATATTTGTCATTTTCATTGCTGTGGTGGACAAGCCTGGTAGTAGGTGACAAGCAGCTTTTAGAGAGTGAAATTTGGTCTTTTCAGTAAGGAAAACATGACATTTTGGTGCCGTCCAAGAAAACTAAAGAGGTGCCTGTCTGTTAGCGCTCACCCTCTGCACAAGGTGGATTTTGTCAGAGTGAGAACACTTTTACTTACCTGACTGGTGACAGACAAATCAACCCCCTGGTGATAAACCTACTTTGTGGACTATCCTTTGGACTGTCTGTATGGCCCCTGTCCCCGTGTTATCCATCAACATTTTCCTGCTTCCAGCGGGCAAGATGTGTTGTTTTTCTCTTTTTGCAGATAGAAACCCAAAGCACAAAGACCTCAGAGTCTAAATCCACAAAGTCACTGAGATGTCTGATTTTTTGTTTTGTGTGGCTGGAGCTCTGAGTGCCTTACCTGTAGTTACAAAAGAAATATGCTGTACATGGAGCAACAGCAAGTGTAGCACTTTCTCCCGTGAGCATACCTCTTCCCTAGCCACGAGGGTTCCCATTCCCTGACCGCCCCAGAGAAAGTATCACAGAGTCTCTGCAGCTCCCAGCGCAAGTACAATACCAATACAAATGAAAATAAATCCAAGCATTGTCTGAGCAGGGTTTTACTCTTTCCACTGCCTCCTATAGCTCTGAATTTCAAGGACAGCTTGTAGTTTATGCATCAATACCCATTTTAAACTATCTACTCTTTTGACACACTTTGCACTTTACCCATTTAGTGCTGTCAGCGTGCAATCACTGCACGTGGCTACCCTCTCCTCATTGCCACCGCTGATAAGAGAAACCATTTTCAGTGTTTCAGCATTACTGCTTACCTCTAAAAGGACAGTGTATGCTGGTTTTGGCTGGGACAGACTTAATTTTCTTCATCGTAGCTAGTATGAGGCTATGGTTTGGATTTGTGGTGGAAACAGTGTTGAGAATAGAGGGATGTTTTCGTTACTGCTGAGCAGCGCTCACACAGAGTCAAGGCCTTTTCTGCTTCTCACCCCACCCCACCAGCGAGCAGGCTGGGGGTGCACAAGAAGTTGGGAGGGGACATGGCTGGGACAGCCGACCCCAGCTGACCAGAGGGATATTCCACACCATATGATGTCATGCTCAGCATATAAAGCTGAGGAAGAAGAAGGAAGGGGGGGGACACGTTCGGAGTGATGGCGTTTGTCTTCCCAAGTAACTGTTACACGTGATGGAGCCCTGCTTTCCTGGAGATGGCTGAACACCCGCCTGCCGATGGGAAGCAGGGAATGAATTCCTTGTTTTGCTTTGCTTGTGTGCGCAGCTTTTGCTTTACCTATTAAACCATCTTTATCTCAAACCATGAGTTTTCTCACTTTTACTCTTCTGATTCTCTCCCCCATTCCACCAGGGTGAAGTGAGCGAGTGGCTGTGTGGTGCTCAGTTGGCGGCTGGAATTAAACCATGATACAGTGTCACCTTAGATTTAAAGGGATTGCATAACCACAAATGATTTCCACCGTTAACAGCAAAAAGGGAAATACCTGTTTTCAAATAAACGCCCTGCTGCTGTATTCTGGTTTTGAGGATCTGAAAGTGAGATGGGCTAGAATCAAAAATGAACCTGACTCATTGATTTTTATTCTCTAAATAAAGAGAAAATCAAAACCCATTCTAGAATGAAAACATCTGCTGTCACTACTGTATTTGGAAATTTAGACAGGACTGTAGAAAATCTGGGCTGGGAAGTGCTTCTAGTGGTGCACAATGGCCCCAATTCTGGGGTTTAGGGATAAGCATGTTTTTGCCAGCGTCCTTTCAATGGCTGGGTGGCCCTGTACCTCTCCTAACACAATCTCATGAATTATTGCTCAGGATAGTTAAATAAAAATAAACAACAGCTGCTGCGCCCCGAATACTGCTTCGAAGCACTGCCACCTGGTGGCACTCCGCAGGCAGTGTCACAGTGCCACCCGGACCCTCACCGCGGGAGAGCCAGCGCCAGCGGTGGGCTGGGCAGGTCTGGTCCTCAGCTCTGCCGTGGGGTCCGAGCATCGCCCACTGAGCTCAAGGGGTATTTGGTCACTCTCCATTCACCGTTTTTAAGGGGATTTTCTGTCTCTCCTACGTGGCATTTTGCCTTCAACGCAGCCCTCAATTTCATCCCTTTGCAAGGGCATCCCTTCCACAAAGACCTGCTGGGCTTCAATTATCAAGCTCACAGTGAATTTTTAACCTCATGGCCATCTTACAGCAAGTCAGCTTAATCAGTCCTAACAGTCAGTCTCGTCTCTAGACTGTG
Source organism: Balaeniceps rex (assembly GCA_013401315.1). Classification (NCBI taxonomy): domain Eukaryota; kingdom Metazoa; phylum Chordata; class Aves; order Pelecaniformes; family Balaenicipitidae; genus Balaeniceps; species Balaeniceps rex. The sequence goes on from VYZW01008651.1 coordinate 111,002, forward strand.
GTTGTTGTATTAGCGAGAGTCCCAGGGACTGGATCACTTAGTCAGCGCTTCCTGATGTCATCCAAAGTCTTTGCTTCATACATTTCTGATGAGGCTTGAAGCCTGCTGGCTCCTCTCTGTTCTGATCTGTTTTTAATTAGCAGTTTGGGGCCTTTGCTGTTACAGCCATGGAAGGTGATCTCCATGGCACAGTCTCATTTTTCTGTAAGTATGGGTGTTGATGCCTGTGCGGAGAGCTGTGACATGTTGTCTGGGAAACAGTATGCTTGAGAGCAAAGAGGGGGAAGCATACGGACAGCTTTTGGGAAGAGGTTTGCTGAATGCTGCAGGACAAGATGCCAGGATACCTAACTAGAATGGCGGCATGCCTACAGAAAGAGGACAGGGAGCCAGTGATGGAAAACTTGCCACTTTTTGATGAATGAGCTCCAGATTATGCCAGAAGGACAGTTGTTTTCACTGTCCACGAAACCTGTGCAAAGCAGTTGGGAGAACTGCAAGCTATCAGAATAAGCCCTCTCAAAATGAACTGCTTCATGGTATGTATAATTTCCCATTTTTCTTACTACAGGGACAATTCAGTATCCATGACTTGGTAACAGATTTATTCTTCTTGATCATTACACAGTTGCAATGCATCAGGGCCAAATCCTGAAAGGGACTGAGTATCTTTTGAAACCTGCTGAGTGCCTTTGGCTATACCCTTGTCATTAAGAGGAGACAGACAGGCTCAGCACTTCCTGCCAGCATTTTAGCAGGGGCTGGGACAAAGTCGTGGAGTCCTTTGGCACTGTGCAGCCCAGAAGGGCACAGAAGAGGACTATGGGGACTGTTCAACCAGCCAAAATCTGTGCAAAGTCTGGCACTTTTGCTTACAGTGTTTACAAGGGATATTGTCATTATTTATTGATTGGTTATTTATGTTGCAGTAGCGTTTTGGCCGGAAACGCCTAGGCCACTTGCATCAGGGGCCGTACAAAAACAGAACAGAAAGACAGTCCTTTTTCCAAAGGAGCTCACAGTCAGAAAGTGAGACAACAAATGAGTACTAGAAACCGTGGCATGGGAAGGGAACAAGGGGCCAATATTATTACATATGAAAAAGAATGAATACACAGTCAGCTATTGTTGCTAAAAAATCACAAAAGTTGTCGACTCTCCTGCCTGTTTTCCCTTCCTAGCTAGATTTTCTGCAAAGCCAGAAATGTGTCTGTTGCTTTCAATGTGGTAGATTTGTTATACATCTTCCTCAGAAAGTTCCTGACCTAAAACACATGGAAAAAGATGGAAGTGTTTTTGCTGGCTTCAGTGAACCTTGGATGAGCCAAAAGTCTTAAATGCAGAATACTTTAGTGGAAATGAGATATTATGTTTTCAGTCAAACTTTTATCAGCCTAAAGCCCCGTGCCTCAAAAGATTTATTCAGGGACTTCCTTGTTTACTAGTACTACTAGTTTACTAGTTCCTCTCATTTTTTCCCCCTTTAATTAAATGTATTCCAAAACCAACTCCTGCATCCTAATATTGGTATTGTTTTCTGCTTAAATCAAAACATTTTGGTCTCAGATCCAGCTTGTGCATTTTCACAAATCTTAGTTAAAATGAAAATGCTTTCCTCTTAATAATGCCACCAATCTGACAGATATTTCACATGAGGAGCTTTTAAGAATCTTTTTCTCCAGCAATTGTACAGTCTGAGCAAGTATCTGGATACTTCCTCAGATGACACGGGTTTGCACAACAGCTGTAGCTGTTGTACAGGATACCCGTACCTTATTTCTTTTTACGGTCATAAAGGTAGAAATGGAAATGTTTGTGGATCTTATGTCTTTTTTTTCCAAAATCTGTCCCCATATATTTTGCCGCAGAACTACTGTGTGTTCTGAGATTAGTCAGATCTGCTTTACACAGGTTCTTCCCCTTCTTTGTTCCTGCTGACCCAGAAGTTTGAAGGAACGGTGACTTTAATTGAAAGAGCAGGCATCCCAGCAACTATCTTTGTCCGCCTGTCCCCTCCATTGCTTACTGAAGTTCAGGCTCATTACAGTTAGGAAAGCAGCTTTGATGGTGATAAGAAGTAGCAGTAATCCTGCTCACTACTGCCACTGCTCATGCAGGGAGTCTGAACAGACCAGGCACCTAGGAGCAAAGCTGTAATTGTGCCATCAAAAGGAAAAAAAAAAAGCAGTGGCACAAACCCCCACTCATTTGGAGAAAAAGGCCCATCTTCAAATACCTTATACAAGTGGAATAACCTGTAAGAGAAAGGGATGAATCTAACAGGTACCTTCAATGAACATCAGACTTGTTGAGGGCAAGAAGATAAATAAGCCAAGTGAGAAAAGTGAAACTCAGAGCAATATAAGCCTTTAGCAAGTGCTGCATCTCCTTGGAAGAACAAAAGATCTCTCTTCTGGTTACAACAAAGAGGCAGAAAGTCACTCTGCCAGCACTTTGGTATTGATAAGCCCAGCAGATGATTGTAATCACTGAACATGTCTTAAGTAACAAGGCAAATCAACTGGGAGTTTTTATTTAATACTCTACTGGCTCCAACTAAAGGTCTGATTTACCTTGCTCATGGAGTCATTGTTAGAAAAAGCATCTTCCCAGGCACTCAGCATTCAGTTAACTCTGCAAAGAAGAGGAAAAAATAATTCCAAAGCCAGGAGCTTGTGACACTTGGCAGGAGAGGCGGTTTAAGTAATCGATATGAATATCTGGAAAAAGAGAACAGGATGGGAGATGGAAGCTTATGGTCCAGAGGCAGGGACAACACCTTCCCGTACACGTAGGAGTTATGCCCATTTCTTTTGAAGGTGAGGCACTGGCCATGCCAATGAGAGGGCAGTGGGCACAGATCTGTCCCAGCAGGATTGTTTTTATATTCCTCACACTATGGATCAGACCCTCAGCTGGGGGGAGATTTGTCTGTGAAGTAAGATAACTTGATTTAGGCATCCAGGGGTACGTTAGTGGAGCTCTACTCCATATGGTGAGTGGAGTTCAAAGCACCGTTCAGCTATCCGTCAGTGTTGATTACATCTCCATGGACTGAAATGGAAACTTCAAGGCACACCTGTAGATGTCTAAATGTAGGTGTCTCATTCTGTGAGCTGAATGTCAACTGCACAGCTGAAGCAAAGCCGTCAGAGCTGCGCCAGTTGGCAGTAGCTATAAATCTGATCCTATTATTTTCCTGGCTTCAGGCTTATATATGTCCTTCGTTACTTTAACCAGAGTTAATGGACACAATTTGCTAACAATTCACTACTGGCAGCCGGACAGAAGTGAAGGTGTTTTACAGATCTTTGTAAAATAGATTGCTAACTATTTGTGAAATACTAAATTCAGGGGCTTATGCCTGGAATATTTGATGTAGTTAACGATGCGTCTTTGACCTCCTTTGTGCTTTTGTGGTTTGGCCAAAGTGTTCATACATCTGGAATTTGGCTTTTTCATAAAATGTTAAATAAAGGCAAAGTTGTCATCACATATATGAGAAAATACAGGGCTTTGTATGTTGCCTTTGAAAATTCACCTTCACTGCGTCTGTTCTTTTGAATAAAATGCCACATTTTAAATATCTGTTTGGATGTAACAGAACTTTTGCCGGTTCCAAAGAATGAAATGCTTTTCTTGCTGCAAGATGGGGCAAGGGTTTTCCTCTCGCTCTGTCGTGCAATGCACATACACACACCACCTTAAATGAGCTTGGTTTGCCTGAAAAGACTTCCTGCAGGGCTGTGCAATAACATGACAAGTAATAGCTTAAACCTGCTTATAGCAGCATCTTTTTAAAAAAAAATTTGCAGCCAGTGTCACATTTAGTCAGCGCAGGAGATGCTGTCAGTGCTCTAGCTGAGACTGCCAAATTTTAGCCTTGAAAGATGGTAACTCAGCCTTCCTCTTGTGTCCTGCTCTCCCAACTTCTTGGGGTGAACAGGCAGGCTGTGGATTCACACACAACCTACGTGTGCCATGGCACGCTGTGAGACACTGAACTGCAGGCAGTGCTTTGAGGAAGAGGAGCTCTGGAGGGGAAGCATAGGCTAAAAATGTGCTAAGACCTGCCTTTTGAACAAGATACCTCAGAGTCTGAAAAATAAAGAAAAATTGCAATTATCTCTCAGAACTTTTCTCTCTTTCCACAACAAAACAAACAGACTGTTTTAAGTAATCTCCTGAGGTAATGGATTGATCTGGTTTTCTAAGAGGGCTTTTATAGTCCTTTCTCTGTGTTTTCTGGAGCATGGTTATATGACTTGAAAATTTATTCACCTGGACTTTTACACAACTCATTTTGGAGTTCATCTCCATTATTTCTTTCCTTGCATGTATCATGGATTTTTCTCCTTCCTTGATTCATTACATAGTATGGTTTTGATGTACTTATACAAAAGATTTGCTAGTGGCCGTTTTCTCTTTCCACCTCTTCTTTTTATCAGAGATTTTTCTCAGTGTCTCAGGATTTATATCAGCTATAACAGTTCATTTCAGTTCTTGGAGAAATTTGGGGGGAATTGTGCTTGGCACTTTGTAGGTTAGTTGCTTAGCTACCTAGCTTGGTCTAGGAACATCTCATCTTTTCCTCCCTCTATATTTAGCGTGTCCACTGTAGTCTGAACTTTCTTCTGTGTCTCCTTTCATCCAACATGTTAGCAGGCTTTTATAAGGTTTTTCTAGCTAGCTCTATGGGAGACTGTGACAGCACATTTTCTTAGTTAGTGCTTTATTGTTCCAGTTGCCACTTTTCAGCGGTCGTCCCTTTTGAATGGACTTCTGTGATTTCATAGTACCATTGTGTGGTTGTATTTCCTTAAGGAGCTGTCAAGATTTCTAGTTATACTCGCCAATTTAGACTTGGTAGGTCAATTCAAATCTGGCCTGAGTATAAACAACTCCATTGACTTCACACATAAACACAGAGCGAGTTTTAACAGTTTCTGAAATAGCTGATCTTCTGTATTTGTCACTAAATGCTACTTTGTTTTAGGAAACAAATACCATCATTCAAAGGGCACAAGCTTGTAAATACATTCAACAGGTCACAGCTTCCTGGGTCCACCATGTAATCTCTCACCGAATTAGGAGGTAATCAACAGGGAAGGTCCCTTTGAAAATGACAAAACAGATCCAAAATACCTGGGCTGCCTTCAGCCCGCACATTCTCCACTCAAGCTCCCAGGCTGCCTTCACATAGACAAAGATTCAGAAATAGGTGTTGTGGCTTCAGAGATGTCCTCAGTGTGGAAGTGTGGCCTTCCCCTGGGCTGCGGCTGGGCTGGCTCCCTCCTGTAGGGCTCCATGCTCGACCCCACGTAGACCTGGCCATGTCCCTGCTGGGAAGGTGAGCGGGACAGGGAATGAGCCAGCTCGTCTTCCCTCCTCACAACTGAACAAACGGGCCTGCCCAAATGCTGTTTATTGGAGAGGGAGTGGCAAAACAGGTATAGGAGAGAAGGAGAAATAGATATTCCAGCTGACCCCTCTTTGTGGGCGGCTCCAACGCAGCAGCCCCTCACTGGGGAGGATGAGCGGTGAATTGACTTTGTTTAGTCAAGACTGAGACTTTCTAGGCTTCATCACCCATCCCAGGGTAGGCTGTAGGACAGAGACGCCCTACCCGTCCCGCTGGCCTTTCGCATAACCACTCACGCAGGGGCCACTCCTTCCCTAGCCAAGTCTGCCGGACATTTTCTTCTTGCTGCTCCCTCTGGCTTTCCCTTTCCACTGCTGGCTGCTCCTACTTGTCATCATTTAATGATTTCAACTCCACCCTCCAGCACAGAGGGCCCACATCTTCTCTGCCATGCTTGCCTGCGCTGGCAGCTCCAGCAGTGTTCCTTCCAGTCCTCCCCATTCAAGATCTCCCTCATGGTCTCGGCTATTTATTCTAAGCATATTCAGACCTGCTCTTCTGGTCTGCTCTGGTTTCACGCAGCCCAGATCTCTGAAAGGTCACCAGAGGAAAACTCATTTTTCTCAACACAAAAAATCAGAAATATAGTTCAAGTCCAGTTAATTAAAAAGACTGTTTCTTGCCTCATTCTTTCAGACTGACGAGGTTTCAGAGCAAAACAGAGGCAGCCAATGTGGATGCTGCAGATTCTCAAAAAGCAAAAGGGAAGGGGAGGGAATTGATCCAAACTGATGGGTGTAACGACTGTCAGTGGCAAAAAATACCACAACCCCACCAACTGCAGTTGGCCAACTTCACTCCCAGCAGTGGAGGATCCAGCCTTCCAACCAGATCTGTGTCTGTTCATAGTGCTGGATCCAAATCTGCGTGCAAGAATGATGGCTACGCTGGGAAAACCGGAGTGGGTGGAAGAACACTGATGTGCCTTGAGGCTGTGCCCAACGTTAGATTTTGCTCAGAGGCAGTTTCTGGTATTAGCTCATGAATAAAAAAAATGCCATGCACAGTCAACTGCCAGCCACTGGGAGCTGTGGGGACAAGACAAACCAATTTTAATGAAAAAAAGATTCCTCTCACACAATTCCTAGCTGATCCATAACATGAAATGCTTCTTGTTTCTCAGGTCCCCATGCACAGCACAGTTCTGAAGCTGCTGAGGTTCTTCTCTGGGACTCAGACTTTCATTAAACAAAGGAAAAAGAAAAGATAAAATGTCTGGCCTTTATAGCTGTGAATAAAACCTTCCAAGCATGAAAAGAATGTCAAGTCTTGCCTATGCACAGAAGTCTATTGCTTTAACTACTTTAAAAGGCAGAATGGAGGAAATTAGCCTGGTATAAAGCTGTTTTATACCAGTGTAGCTAATGCCATATGGCAGGGAAACATATGGGCACAGCTCTCAGACACTTTTATCCTAATAGAGGACTAAGCACACAAGGGGAGGTGTTTGGGCCCAGGTTGGCAATCAGGGACAACCTAGTTTAGCACAAGCGATGCAGCTCCTGCACCTGATGCATGGATGTCACAGCTGCTCACCCCTTAGCTCATACAGAGCCTCCTCTTGCACAGCAATTACACCAACCCAAAACCCGGCTGTAACCTTGCTCAGAGCAAGGCTGCTGTGCCCATATCAGAACAGATCAACTCCAGAAATGTCTGGCAGTATCACAGCATTGGTAGGGCTTTGCTTTTCCTTTTTAATAATAGAAGCCTTCATGCAGACATACCTAGGGTGGCAGACAAGTCATCTTGCTGGCAGAGCTTACTTGTGCTTGGGAACTGTTCTAACCTTTCAGCAAAAAAAGGATTATTATGTCTGTAGAAACTGAGTTTCCCTTAAAAAGGATGGTTGGTAGAGCAGGAGCAAAGTACATCCTTGCAAGCGAGCCAAAGTCTGAATCTGCAGCTGCCCTGAAATGTTTGTTCTGAGACAAGTGCGTGCTGTGGTCCTTTTTCCAGGGGGCACTGACCCTAATGAAGACATCATTCCCTTGATGAGCTGTTTCTCATGAGTTTATGTAACTCCAACAGGCTTGTTCCAATGCTTTCTCCTGTTCCTCTTGTGACCCTCAAAGACACCCTATCTCCTTTTCAGACATCCCAGAAACAAAATGAGCTTCAGATGGTTTCTGCAGCTTACATGAGCTCCCCAGGGCCTGCAGAAGAAAGTCCTTCTGGTCTCTTCCTCCCTCATCCTCCAGCTCAGCTCTGCAGCTTTCTGTGGCAGATGGCAGAGCCTGATTTCTCTCAGGTAACTGCTCTGTGCCAGCACCTGGAGCTCTGCCCAGAGGCCCTGGGCCCCCAGGACTCTGCCCTTGGATCTGTGCTTCCTTTGCATCCTCATCTTCTCAAAGGGTCTCGAGCCACAAGCACACATAGCTCGTGTTAGTGCTCTAACAGCCAACCAGTGCACATGGGTTACGGTATAGATTGTGTATACTGTTTCTATATTTAATTCAACAAAAGGGTATCACTACAAAAAACCCAGGTTTGCTTCCAGATTTCTTGCCTGAGCTTTGAGGTTCTGCATTTGCCTTTTGTCTGCCACCAGTGTGACACCAAGATTATTAAGAGAGCTGGAAGGCAGAAGTACATTCGCAAGGACACTCGAAAAGTTCCTTACCACTTGGTTGTGAATAACTTTCCAAAATGGGGATGTTCATTTTACAAGGGGCCTTTTCAAGTGAAATAGCTCTGGCATGCCTCATTCCAGCAAAACAGCTCCTCTTGTAGCATCCTGTAAGGAGTTTCAAAGAGCGAAAACCTCCAGTCTGCCTGATGGGGAGCTCCCAACAGCTTCTCATTGCCTGAGAGGGAACTTCCAAAAACCCGTGCTCAGCTACTTAGCGGTGTTTCCCTTCCATCTTTATTCCTGTGGGCTCTGTGTGTGTTTATTTGCACATATATAGCTCATGTGCCAATCTCTGGAGATCCAATTTTTCTACACTGTTGTAGGGGTAAACATGCAGCAAGAGTCCTGACTCTCTAACAAGTTCCTAATGTGCCACTGATTGTACAGATGCAGCCAGAGACAATCCTCAACCCTCCAAATTCACTAAATAAAAAGGCAGCTGGAATGACAAAGTAATACAAGCAAGATCATAGACTGTGTCAGCGGCAAAGCCAGGAGGGAACTCGCATCACCCATCACATCACCCAAATCTTGGTCCTGTTCCTCCCTTGCTGTGTCTTACAGACTTGGGCAGCTGCACGCTGAGTCCCAGGTGGCAGCTCTGAAAAAGCAATGTTGAGACTTGCTGCTGTCGACAGCCACACTGGCCTCAAGAAGTGGAGGAGACTTGTTTGCACAGTGCTGGAAGATGAGTCTGGCTTTGTATCTGATAAGAAGAGGTCTAAAGATAGTTGTGAAAGGTCACTTTTTGAGGGTAGGAGGCTTTTATACCCCTGAACAGCATCCAACAGCCTTCTCAGCCCCGAGGAAGCAGGCAGAGGCAGTCAGTAGGGGAATGAAAGACAAGAAAGCTGGGAACAAATGCTTTCCTCAAAGATTTTTTTTGACCATTTGCTACCTGAATGCAAACACAACAGTGTTTCCTGGCTTCTGACAGGTTCATCATTAGCTTCTGCTTTTTTCCCTGCTATAGAGCCAAGGAGAGTCTGCAGGCTTTGCCACAAGGCTGTTGGCACATCGCTCGGGAGATCAACCTTCCCAGTTAATACCAAGTTACTCAGGCACATTTCCCAGGTGCCACGCTTGGCGCTGCTGGGGCAGATGGGCCTTTCTCAATTACTCACCCCATCCTGGGCCAGTCGGGACTGGCCTCTCCTCCGCCAGCCCCTCCACCTCCTGCAAAACTTTGCATAACCAGGGCTGAAACCCATCAGCGGTCCCAGCCCTGTGACCATGGCAAACCCTAAGGAAGAGCATGGGGCTGGGTATGCCTGCAGTGAGGGATTCCCCTTGCTGTGGCAAACCTCAGCAGGCTGAGCAGCCAATTTCCCGCTTCCTTCTAGTATTACCACCTCAAGCCCAGGGCATTCAGCAGCACAGCTGGGGACACGGACAGTCCTTCCTTTCTCAGGGCTTTGCTGCTCTTAAACCTGCAGCATGTGTGTCCGCTCAGCAGTGGGTGAGAAACACAGAGGCAAGTGCCAACAAAAACAGGCCTGAAGGGACCAATTTCTATAGGAAATACCAAAAGACTGAAATGTATGTACTGCAGTTCATGAACTTTGGTGGGGAGGGCTAGCAATACACTGCCAGGCGTAGGAATTGGAGAGGTTTGGCAGTCAGAGCGGACTGTGGAAATATGCAGAGCAGCATCAGAACTAGAGGTAGGCATAGACTGTACAATATGGAGGTGAGCTCTGAGCACAGTGCTAGGGCAACCAGGGGATCAGCCTCTCCAGGTCAAATGGAGGTGCTGAGAGGGCTCGAGGTGTCTAGAGCCAGCCTGGCAGTGCCCTGGAGAGGGGCCTGGCAACTTGGCAGCTACGCAGCTCTGCTTTGGGCTCCAGGAGCAGTGAGAGGTTTAGTTCAGTGCTGGTATTTGCTCTGGGGTGCTGCCCCTAAAAGCACTTTTTACCTTTCCTGTTTCATTTGGTTGATTTGTTGTTTTTTCCCATTTTCTTTCTCAGCCCTGCAGTGGTGGCTCTGCTTCCTTCTCAATTCCAGGACTGTACTCTAGGCAGGAGAGCTGTCAGGTACAAACAGGTGGGATGTGAGCCCAGAGCATGACCCAGATTTGGGAAAGCCACTTTCCAGTTTGTTCTAGGTATAGAGGCCTTTCTGTGTGGGATCCCTGGAATATCTCTCTGTGGTGCTTTCAAATTAATCCAGGTGTTACGCTGTACCATGGAAAATGGCACTGAATACAAGGAACGAAACCCCCATGGACTCCAAAAGATGGAAGTGTAAGTGATGTGTTGCGTGCAGGCAGTGGGGAGCATTACAAACCATGGGATAAGCTGCACAGCACCAGTATTACATTGCAAATCCTTTTTCAAAGCAAAATCAGTAGGACACAGCCACATCAGACACATATCATTTTTCTGTTCACAAATGGTTTCAGACACTTAATCATAGCCTGTGGCATGTTCACAAGAGGATGTGCATTGGAGCGCACACTTGGTCCATATGCTCTGGAGCAATCCCCAGTTCCTCCTCAGTTACAGCCAAAAGTGGCATGAATTTTGGGAAGATCATCTGTCTTGTTAACATTAAGAGGACGGATGTATTCCCTCCCATATATTATAACCAATGCTTTCTTCATTATTAATCTCTTAAATGAGACAGTTAATCCCAAATGCACCATCTTCCTTTAATAATATCAGATCTTCAAAGCTTCTGATCTCTGCTCCCAGGCAGCTTTCTGCTTCAGTCTGCCCTTATCTGCAGCATGAAATTTGTTTTCTATTTCTCTTGCTTGGTAAATGACAATTTTTCATATGCTGCCACAAATGCTCTGCGTGGCCAGACTTCATTCTATTAATGTTCACCTTCAGCCAAGCACTGCCTGCGTGAGGATTTTGGCTTTTATTTTTGATGGGAACTCAGCAAGGAGAGGCATATGCCTGCCACCAGCTCATGCCACTTCTCTTGGGGCTTTAATTTTTCCTCTGTGCACCTTTCTGTGAAGCACCATTGAGTAAGAGCCTAGCAAGATGGTAATGTGCTCAAGGGTGTCTGGGAGCACAGACACGATTTCTCCCACACAAGTGATCCCACCAGAATCCAGCCCTGCTGCCCCATGACAGGGGGTGACGAAACTGCAAGGGGTCAGAGGAAAAGAGTAATTTATTTCTATGCAAGAGATAGATCACTGAACAAGAAACTTTTAAGTCCAGCAACCCAGTGAGCAAATATGAACTGTGTCAGAGAGGGAGCTGCAAAGGGGAGGAGGAAAAGCCACTCTCTGGGGACTGGGTAATGCAGGTTTGACATCCTAACCTGTCTTTCCAACAGAAGGCTAGAGGAACCCTGCAGCAGGTTGTCTGGGGAGGCTGTCACCTCCCCAGCAATGGATTTTTTGAGCAAAACCCATCTATTACGACCAGTTGAAAGTAGTGCCTGTAGTACAGGTATGACTGCAGGACCTTTTGAGGATTTATTTATATTATCCTGTTGCCCTCCAGATCTCTCCCACAGAGGGCACTGGCAAAAAAATCACTTTCTCTAAGGGCAGGTAGCCAGTTTTGGGGGTGGATGCTTTTTCAAAATGTTATTGCTCTCCTCTGGGTTACCAGCCCTGGCTCTTCTAGCCAGGGTTTTACATTGTGTCTTGTAATGCAAATACCACCTCCCTCTGCCAGCAAAGGAAGAGGCTGACTTGGAGCCAAGAGAAACGAATTGTTCTCTGCTCATTTTCAATACTGAAAATAAACAAATAGCATATGTTCCTAAAACTGCTTGGATTTACCGTTTTTACATCCCAGGTTACCCTGGTTCAGTGAAGGATTCTTAGGGGCATTTTTAACTTTGGCACCCTGAAAGGGGAAGGATAATGGTACCTAACGCCCTTCAGGGGAAGGGAAATCTTAAAAGCTAGGCATGATCGACAGCCCAGCTTCACGAACAACACTACATCTTCAGCAGACTGTGGCCTTTGGGAAGTTCAGATCCAAACTCTGCTGAGCCCAGGTGCAGATAAAACTACCTTTACCCACCTCATATGCTGCAGCTGTATTGCAGGTGGGTAGTGGGGAGCACAGCCTACACTTGGGGAAAAGTTCTTGCTGGCTTTAAATCATTTTGCATGTTTGGTAACATGTCAAACCATTTACGTCTTTACGATGCTGCACACCACTCAAGCAGGAAAGTGCTTTAAAATCATAAACCTTCTTGTAAAGAAAATCATAACCTTCCTGTGCTCATCAGGGTATGGCTCTCTCAGCTGGAGATTCCCCCATCAGCTTTCTTAGGTTCCCAACATATTAAAGAGAAACCTGCAAACCAATGTGATCTTGCTGCAATCTAGGAGGAGGCGATCCTATTAATTGAGGCAAGAACCTAGATCTGCTTGCTGTGCAGACTTGTCTGTGAAGGCAAACGCGGGAAGGAGAGCTCTGTCCTGGCAGCACGTGTGAGCACTGCTTAGGCTTGGTGCACCGTGACGGGCATCAGTGGGAATGAGAATTTAATGCAGTGTGGATCTGAAATAACCGCTGTCGGGCAGGTGGTTCCTAAAGTGCCCTTCCAGGATCAGTCACCACCACGGCTTTATCCAGGAAGGAGCGGCAGCGGTCTCCTGTGCACGGCGCAGAACAGGGCTGACGAGGAAACGCAAGAGGGAGCACAGGACAGTGTTTAATAATGCACATCTGGCTCTCAAAGCACAGGCTGCGAGAGGCTGATTTATAGGCACCAAGACAATAGACTATTGTGCTGTGTCACAGGGACCATTTGACTGGGTCTATTCATTCTTACAGATATATGAACTGCCCATCTCTTATAAATGATCTCCTCCTTTCTTAGGTTGTTGCCTTCTCACTTCTTTTCTCTCCTGCTCTTCCTGGAGGGTATTTTTGAGCTGAAATATATAAATATCTGACACCAGTGCATTAATTTTTTTCCTTGACTGTGGTCAATGGCAGCATGTAAGAGTGTTGTCTAAGGGGGATTTTCCTACTTGTATCAAAACCAGATCCTCTTGCTATGACTTGTTCTGCCCTTTCATATTCCGGCATGTGTGTGCAGGGCTGCCTGTACTGGGGGTAATGTGACCAGTCAATCAACGGTAATTATGATTGAGTGAGGACTAAGAAATCAGGTGTTCAGCTGCAAACTGCAAAGCTGCTCTTCCCAGGTTCTTAACGAATGGTGTCACCAAACATTAGTGAGGCCTTGAAAATCCCTTGAGAAAATTGATTCTGCATTGTTATTGTGTAACTAGGAAAACAAAGGCACGGTCAAGTCCCAACCTGAATTACCAACTGTGATTCTGGGAGACCCCAGTTCTTGACTTCCCAGTGTTGATGCCAAGGGCCCATTCTCATGCGTTTGATGCTGTATTTCGCACCAGTGTAAAGTGGAGGAGAACTGCTATTTGAGAATAGAAGGAAGCATTTGCTATCTCTGTTCTGTTTCTATTTCCTTTGTTCCAAATAATGCTGTGGAGTACGAGACTAGAAGAGAGAAACTGCTGTCCAACAAAGTATGTAAGAAAAGTAGTTGGAAACTTAGCATTCAACATCCAGGAAATGTCAGCACTAATATTGTTTGTGCAACATTAATTCAGGCCCCTCCGTGCATATACATTTGAAGACAGACTATAATTGCACACATTGTTTCCTATAGTCCCCTGCCTCATTTAGTACCCGGAAAGGATGATGCTCAATTAGTGAGCAGCTAGTCAATAATCTCTTCTATCCTTACTGTTCAGTGGAAGGGTCCTGTGTCTTATTTAATGCCCATCTTTAAACCCTGCTCTGAATACAGAATTATTCACTTTCTCCTGGGCATGTCTCTGGAACTCCTTGGTATTTGGGTACTTCACAAATATTAGTGCTTTTTATTGCAGCCTGCGAGTTTATTAGTGAGACCAACTCCCTTGTACCGGTGAAGGAACTGACACACAGACCAAGGTTGGAAATGGTCTTTAAATTTGGATGTCCAGTTTATGATACCAATGACTGGTTATTTCATTTTTAACCACTTGATATGATCAAAGCCTACAGCAGAATGACCTCAGTTTAGGATTACCACTGTTCAGGTCTTTCCCTACAAACTGGCCATGTTGGATCCCTTACTATTGCATGTGTATGAGCTGGGGAGATACTGTGCTGGACCTCTGAGCCTTGGCACTCAGCACTGTCAGGTGGATCAGGCTAGTTAGACATGGAGTAGAACCAACAGATCTGTTTTGACAGGTCCAGCCAGACAGAGCAGGAGCATGTCTAAACCCTCCTGGCAGAGCTGCCCGGGCAGGCTGTCAGCAGGCAGCCTGGACTCAGCCATGTGGATCGTGGTGGGCAGGAGGCTGGGCACGCTGCGCTGAAGCCTGCTCTGGAGACTGATCTTTCAGAGCAGTACAGGCAAAGCTAATATAGCCTTGGCCTCAGGTTTTCAAGACTAAAGGCAGCACTGGAGCCTCTGGAGCCAAGAGGAAGTGTCAGTCTTCGGAAAGTGTCACCCAAAAATTGCAGGGCAGTTTTAAAAATACACTGCAAGCAATTTGTCTACAGTCATGTGGGAAATCTGTGGTAGGCTGGAAATACAATGTGGACATCCATCTCCCAGACCTGTGTTTTAATAACAAGCCTGTACTTCCCAGATACTCATCTACTTAGTTATTTTTTCCTCTATCAGAAACATTCTTTATGCATGTCTATCTTTTTTTCTGCAACAGCTTTACAAGGGTGGATCTCTGTTATAGGCCATTTCCTTACACAGAATACTGAGGGTATTTTAGTGAATATTGTTTGTAGAGCCCTGTGAAAGTATTTTTGATGATTAACTTTCAAGCACTTCAAATACATTTGCTGGCCTGCAGGAGCATAATGTGGTGATAATTTAATTCACCAGTAAGGTGCAATGCAAAGTGACCTGCAGCTTGTCTAAAAGGTATTAGCATTTTAGGAACCGTGTCAGAAGGGGCAGAATGCTACAGTATATTGCATTCAAAAATACCGGTGAGCTAGGGTAAACAGAAATGCTGTTCTATGAAGTAATGCTTGGGGAATAGCTAGTCAAACCTTTTTGCTTTGTGCAATTTATACTCAATGCTTCCAGGCACAAGATGGGTCTCTTTAAAATTTTCTAATGAATCAAATCTTTTAACTCTCCTTGTTAGTGTTCTTCTGTGCAAGTTTAAGCAAGGCTAAACAGCTAATTTCAACTGGTACTTAATTTTTACAGAAACTATGAATACCTGGTGACTCAGGAGCTGAGCTCAATGAAGGCATCAGTCCAAGCCATTGGCCACGAGATGGTAAGGCCAGAGCATCATAGCTGTTCTTAACCAAGTCAGTCAAAGCTTGATATAAAAGAGGAGCACACTTACCTCCACACCACAATAACCCGAAAAGAAATACAATAACCTGAAAAGGTTATTGTGAGAACTCCTATTTAGACACTCGTTACTGTTTCTTTACCTGCATGCCATGGAAATAGTTTAAGAGCAAAGTCATCCTCTCTGCAGGGTGCAGAGCTCTACTGGCTATTTTAAGACATAGAGGCAGCAGGAGAGGAAGGACTACTGATGATTTGAGAAATTATAATCACTGTGCAAGGGCAAGAAGCACAAGTGCCAGTGACTCAGAAAATTGTGTGCCAGCCAAAGGGCTGCGAGGTGAAGGGGTGTTAGAGCAACAACCGCTGCACAACCCAGGCTCGGGAGACTGCTGTTCATTTCAGACATGAGCATGCAGTCGTGGCTGAGTTTCAAAGCCTCATCAGCCAATTGTGAGATATTTCTGAGCAGTGAATTGTGAACAACCTCTTCCGAAGCCTGCATCTACCTCTTCGAAATCACATTGCAGAGATTTTTGTGGTGGCAGAGTAATAATTTAAGGACGGGTTCTGTTTTTGTGGCAGGGGATGAGCCAGGTGATCTCTGGAGAGCTGTTTGTATAAGCTGCAGCAGTGACTTAATGATTAGATGGGGGAGAACAAACTAAAAGACCAAGTAGTAAAACCTGTGGATATATTTTGGACCAGATTCTTCCTAGATTAACTTTTGGTAACAAGAATCTAAACTAGCAAGAGACAAATCAGGTGAAATAACTACCCGTGTGGAGGCTCCAGTGACT
The DNA here is from genome assembly GCA_013401315.1 of Balaeniceps rex. Taxonomy (NCBI): domain Eukaryota; kingdom Metazoa; phylum Chordata; class Aves; order Pelecaniformes; family Balaenicipitidae; genus Balaeniceps; species Balaeniceps rex. Next base: position 127,134 of record VYZW01008651.1, read on the forward strand.
ATAGAGGGAATATAGACAGGGTACGTATCTAACTTGGACATCTAAGGTTTGGTGGGATGTGTCTGACCCATGCCATGAGATGGAGAATGTGAGGTCAAGAGGACTCACTGTCATTCCCTGCTGAGGTGAAGGCGGGTCTCTGTGTCATACAGAAGACAGAAAACTTTGCTAAAAATATTTGAGAAAATGCCTATAGGAATTCAGATGAACTGCTGCAGAGATGTTTGGGAAGTGCAGTAATACTTATGATAATTCATGAAAAAGTTATTGCTGAAAAATAGAGGCAGAGATAAAGATGATGAGAAACAAACCCACAGACTGAAAGATGTTTTCCAGCAATTGCAGCTATATTAACTCTTCATAGTCTATGAAACACACGGTGTCCTTATAGCAGCAGAGCATGGACCACTTCAATACTACCCAAAAAGTAAATTGCCTAATTGTCCTGTGCAGTTACTTGTCATCCAAATGGATGCCTTGCCCTAGGTTCTTCACATCGCCCAAGTCCTGTCATTATTAGCAGTATTTGTGGCTTCTGGATCTCATGATGAATTTGTGGGCTGGTGAGACCCCATTGCTTCTTCATCAATCTTTCAGCAAGGCAGGGACCAACTGGCCTTGGTAGGAGCCTGTATCATTGCCTACAGAGCAAAATGAAGGGCTTTCAGAAAGCGTACTTTTTTTTTTTTGACATATTGTCCAGAGGGAAGTGGGAGAGAGAGATTTGGAAGAAATGTTAGAAGAGTGTTAAGAGGCTGTCAGTGTAATGCTGTCATGTGTTAATTAATGCAGAGGAGAAAACAATTATACTGAAATTATACAAATAGCCCTATCTCAGGTTAGCAGCAATTGACTAGAGTTTAAATCACTCACCAGAATTAATTAAACATTTCATCCAAATGCCTTGGAAATTATCGCGGTGCAAATCATCCCAGAACAATAGCAGGCCTCATCATTAGTTGGTATGAATTGGTTTACTCCACTGATTTCAATATACCTTATCAAACCAGTGCCTTCAAACAATAGGAAACAATAATCAAAGGACTTATTTCAACCGCTGAACAATTCCAGCAGCGGCTCAGAAGAGGAGAGGCTATTGTTATCAATTTTCCCAGCACAAAGTCTTAGTGCTGACTCATGTTACCAGACCAAAAGCTATTACAAAAAGAAAAGATAACAGCCTCAGGGGCCACCTCTCCGCTCCTGAGGAGATACCCAGAAATGGGCCAAATTTACTGCTTTGTGTTAAGGCAAACTTAGCCACCATCTCCCCATCCACAGTAGGCCTGTGGATATTTCCCCATGGATGCCGTCCACTCCTGTGGTTATACTGGCCAGAGAAAATCAACATCACCCACTCCAGGGACAGGTGGGTGAGCTTAGTTTGGGATGGGGCTGTCCTCAGATCACTAAGAGAGCATGAGGTACAAAGTCTTTGGAGACATCTGGGCTTCAGTGAGCTTTGGGGATCCCCCAACTTCAGAGGTAACATAGAAGCTCCTCCAAAGTCAGTGGGATTGCTCAAGATTGAGACCTGTATGTGTGGGAATGAGGAGGACAGCCCAGGAAAGGAGTCCCTCTTTCACCCTGCTGTGCACTTCCCTTCTTAATACGCAGGAAGGTTTCTGAGCAGAAAATCCTTAATCTTCCAAGTTGCAGGTAACACTAATCTGAAAAGCCTCCTGTAGCTGTAAAAGTAATTCAAAACTGCAGATGTTCACAGCTTGTAAATCTCCTTACAGCTGCATGCAAACCCAAGTAAATACACAGGAAACCTGTGTACCCACCACCTGTGAGCAAGTTAAATTAGTAGCCAGACTGTTACTAGTGTTCTTGTGTTACAAACTTGTCAAACACTCATCCCGGTTAGACACAGCGGTGCCTTTTGCAGTGCACTTCCACTCGGCCTGCAGAGCCACAAGCCAAGCTAGTCACCTTAAATAAGCAAAGCCTTCAATCTTCTGCCCAACACATCACAAGCATGCCCTTCTCAGCTCATTTTTTTGCTCTTGCTGGGCTTTTTGACACAGGTTGCCTCTCTCCAGCTACATTTTCTTCAACAGTGCCTGAGGACTCTCCCGTGACAACTGATGATAAGGTGAATTTGCTCTACACGACTTACAGTTGCTGCTTCTCCCTTTGCCCAGGGAGAGCAGTGATTATTTCCCTCCCAAGAGTTACGCCAGGTTTCTGGCACTGGCACTGCCTGGCATGCCACCAGGAGATGGTGCCAACCCTTGTGACTTCCAGTGTGTCTCTTGGCTGCTGGACTCCCGGCACTGGCCCCCAGTGCTTGTGGGTCTGGTCCTTGGGGTATTTCAGGGTAACCAGCAACCATCAGTCAACTGCAAAGAGTTTCACTGTGCCCCCTCCATCTCTCCCAACACACTTCTCCCTGTTGTTCATTCCCCCTGTTCCTTTTTTTGCTGCACTCTTTTCCCCTCCCTAAAATGCTACAAAACACTTTTCCCTTCGCAGCACGCATTTTTGCTGCTTCTGTACTTCCTGTGTCTTCCCTCTATTTATTAGCTCCCACTAGATCATGTCTTGGGGTATGAAGAGGTGGGGGGTTAACAAAATCTTTGAGGTGGCCTCCTCCGAGGTGGCCTCCTCCAAGGTGTCCTGTCAAGCCTGTGGCCACCATGCATGGACCCCCATTCCCGCTCCAACCCCTCTGCCCTGCAAGAAATTTCCCCTTATCCCTCCGTCTTCCTCCTGCCTCGGTTCAGAGTAAGCGGTGCCCGGGGTGGAGAAGTGCAGACTGGCCACCAGCCCAGAAGACACTACATCTCTGCTTCTCTTCTCCTCCCATGGCACTAGGGACAACCTGTGTGGCCAGTGACCAGGCTGGGGAGGAGAAGCCTGCGTGCAGCCTGGGAAGACAGGGCAGCGCAGTCGGTGGGTGTCCTGGTTTCAGCTGAGTTAGAGTTACTTTTCTTCCTAGTAGCTGGCATAGTGCTGTGTTTTGGATTTAGCATGAGAAGAATGCTGATAACACACTGATGTTTTAGTTGTTGCTAAGTAATGCTTAGACTAGTCAAGGACTTTCTTTTTCAGCTTCCCATGCTCTGCCAGGTGCACAAGAAGTTGGGAGGGGGCACAGCCCAAGATAGTTGATCCAAATTGACCAAAGGGCTATTCCATACCATATGACATCATGCTCAGTATATAAACCGAGGGGAGTTAGCCGGGGGGCAGCGATCGCTGCTCGGGGACTGGCTGGGTGTCGGTCGGCGGGTGGTGAGCGGTTGCATCACTTGTTTTCTTTTCCCTGGGTTTTGTTTGTCTCTCTCGTTCTCCTTTTCATTACAATTATTATTATTATTATTATCATTATTATTATTATTATTACTATTATTATTATTTTATTTCAATTATCAAACTGTTCTTATCTCAACCCGTGGGTTTTCTTACTCTTGCCCTTCCGATTCTCTCCCCCATCCCACCGGGGAGGGGGAGGGTGAGCGAGCGGCTGCGTGGTGCTTAGTTGCCGAGTGGGGCTAAACCACGACAGTGGGCAACCCACCGAGGCACAGGAGGCTCAGGAAGCAGCCTAAGGAGGTTTGCAGGCCAGTGGGCAGATGTCGCCATCTCACCCCATCCCTGCTCAGGCCCTAAAGCAAGGACCAGGGCAAGGTGGGCTCTGCCCCTTTCATCCTCATGATGGCCCCAGCCGTGACTCTGGACTTTGGTCAGTGGTGACTGGCTCAGAGCCTCTTAAATTATTTCTTTCATCATTACTCTGTAACCAGTGTGTTAGAGACAATTTGGATCAAGAGGGAAAGTCAGGATCACTCTGACTTATTTTTTTATACAGGGCATATCCGTTGTTGTCATCTGGCCAGGTTGTTTCTCTCTAAAGGTGCTTTGTAGTTTCCCTCTGTCACTGCAAAATGCTTGTGCTGGGCAGCATTTCAACACCATGGTCTATACCCTGTGTAGGGCCCATGGTTTGTGTGCAAGCCAAGAGGCTTTCCACCACCTGCAGCGGGGTCCCCCAGGCACTTCTTTCCCTATCCAAACCACCCCGTTGGGGGCTGCCTCAGGAGGCCAGGCCACTTTGTGGTGCTATGGATGTCTACAATGCAACAGGGGACACTATAAAACCAGGGACTCTGACCTCCTACGACCCATGGCTCTGAGGTGCCTTTATTATGGCCGTGAGTCTCCAGTGCCTGCAGAACCAGAGTCGCAGCCCCAGGGTCTGCCCCGTGGGCAGTCAGGCAGAGCAGCAGGGCAGCGTGCTGGCACACCGCTGCGTTTCGGAGAGGCACATTAAGCAGCCAGGGCTCAGTCATCCCATGTGTGCATGTGAAAGTCAACACAGGAAGGCAGCCCTACGGGAAAAACAACCTTCCTCTCCACCGCTCACCTTTGTCACCTCTTCTGTGAGTGATCAAACTCCCAGATTTGCTCTGGAAACCTTCCAGAGCTCTGCTAATCTCTGCAAGTTTTCTGTCTGCTTTTTCCTATCTTTCTGGTGCTTGACAATTTTCTCTGCTCATCCAGTTATTCAAAAATGCTCCTAATATGCAAGCGGCACTTACAAAAACAGCAAAAAAAGATGTTTTGTCCAAGAAAGAAATTAGTACCATCATCTGGCTGGAGGAAAACTGCAAAATTTTAATTACTGTGTGAGTGGCACACGCAGAAGGACATGATTTCCACACATGTTCAAGGAACCAGCACATTTCTGATGTAATTACTGTGCAGCTGACAGCATTAGGCATAAACAGGAGCAGTAAGCAGTGTCAGGAGGTTTAGAAAAAGGAATCGTGACGTCTAGAAGCTACAGTTCAGAATAATGCACCAGACAACAGATTATTTAAAAAAATAAACATATGTACCAAAAAAGGAATAGAGAAAGGAGTAGAGAAAGCCACAAAATCATCAGAAATGGAACTGGTCAGGAAAACTGATGGTGCCAAATCACCCTGTAAATGCTTTTATTTTGGTGCAAGCAAGTTACCTGCCTGAAGGACAGGATTTGTGCAGCAGCCACTGCCCAGGATGCCCAGGAGCCTGTTGAAACACCTAAAACATGGCAGAGCACAAGCCCTCATCCCTACGGCACAGGTACGGCACAAGTTTGAGGGCAAGCCTGGGCCTGGTCTGTCATTTCTTTATCAGTGAGGTGAGCAGTGCCTCTTGTTCTGCTTACACTGGGGACTGCTGTAATTCCTTCCATCCGTTGTCAGCCCTTGGTATCTCTTGTTTTGGGTTTGGGTTTTTTTTGTAGCTGAAAAACTGGAAGGAAATTGGATTTTGTGTTTGCTCTGAAAGCTCTCCAAACATTCATGTAAATGAAAAATCTTTGTCCTCTACTCTTCTTTTGTGGCAAATACAATGCATTATTTTAAAATCTACGATAGTGCAAGCCTCTAGGACAAAGGAATAAAGCTACAGTAAATCTTGTTTCCAACGGTTATGGTTAAAAAGAGATGCTGTGATGCCAACTGCATTGCTTGTGCCCTGCAAGGTCTGCTGGTTTGCACCAGCATGAGTGGAGCTGAATAATATGGAGAGCGGTGGATGGGGCTTGAATACCTGAGTTTCATTTACACCTCAGTTACAAGTCAGTTACTAGCCTGTGGGTCTCTGTTGTCCTCCCATACGAAGGTATTGACCTCTTTAGTAAACTGGTTGTGGACCAGCAGATGAAAAGCTGGATGGTGTCTAGCTCCAGGAGCTGCTTTTGGCTTGGCAAATGGCAATTAATGCACACAGGGGCAGGGGCTGCTGCCATGAGCCTCACACATGCGACACAAAGGAGAGCTAGTACAGACCTTGTCCCGCAGCAGGGTATTGGATGGCGATTAACAAGTTAGAGGCCCTCTTGTCTCTAATTGACCCTTTGCAATCCAGGGAAAGGCACTGTGCTTCCTGCTGACTTACACAGCAATCCCAGCAAAGGCTGCAAAGTGGACGGCTCTTCAACCAGGCGCAGTTCAGCTCCTGGAAACCTTTGGGTTTGTTTTCCTAATGTTTCTGCTGTGCTTTTAAGCCAAGAATCAGAGCAGTAGGCAAGACGTCTAACCACAGCTACCCTAACATACTTGTTACTCGATCCTAGTGCAAAACAGGCACTGGGCTGTTTTTAAAAATGTCTGCAGAACTAGCAAAAACCATCAAGCCCTGACTTAAGCTACACAAAGGGCAAAACCAAGGTCTGTTTTCAGTTTTGGTCTTTATTCCAACCTAGGCACAGCTCAAAGGGAGACTTGGTAGTGGGCTCAGGTGTTTCTCCTTTCTAGGAAAATGCTGCGGTGAATTGTGCCAGCAGTCAGTGGTGAGCAGTGGTGGTGCAGCTTTCCACATTGGAGTCCATGGTGTTCAAGCCTCTCTCTGTAGGATGGATGTAGGACCTATAAATGGAAAAAGATTATATTAACAATCACTTCTTTGCTGTTGACTCATTCTTCTCTCCTTTGAGAAATACTTCACTTACCATGCTGCCTTCACTCATTTATGCAGATATTATTAATTAGCAGGAAATGCTGACTTTTCAAACTCTGAGGGAGAATGGAGAAGAGAGGCTCTGGTCTCAGGATTTGCAACAGTTTCTTGTCTGTCTGCTCAAACACTGTAGGGAGCTGTACAAAGTCCTCATCAGCTTGGCTGAAGGCAGACTCCTTGGACGGGACTTTGCTGAAGTATCTCCTACAAGCAGCCCCAGAGGGAGTAGTTATACACAGGTATAGCAAAGGTAGTTTAAGTTCCCATCTCTGCCTCTGGATATTTGTTTCCTGCCTCAGGGGTGGGGATGGAATAAGCTCACATCAGTTTGTCTTCAGCAAACATGGAAGTAGCCCTGTGAATGTGGAGTGCAAATATCCCTCTTTACATGACTTCTGCTACCAGAAAAAAGAAAAGCAGCACTCGTGATGTCTTGTCATGTTTCATAATATTGCTTGACCTTTCACTACAAGGACCTTTTTCAAATTTTCAAGACCATATGAGAAACCTTTTATTCATCAGGGTACTTGCAAATTGTTGAATTAAGTCTTGAAATCACTGGAAGTGTTTTTGTTGACTTAAGAGGAATGCTGGTGGGTCACCTGCGGTCCTGCACATGGGAGAGCTCTCCTGTCAAGCATTGTAGGCTGAGCCCAGACCTGCTCAGCTGGTATCAAAAGGATTGTGTGGTGTTCAGTAGCAATCAGCAGGTGAACAAGCAGCTGCTTTTTCATTTTAACATACAGACAGCTGGGTAGCTTTACCTCTCTAAGAAGCTTTGGCCAACAGCTTTGTTTACGGTTGGACTTGATGATCTTAAAGGTCTTTTCCAACCAAAAGATTCTGTGATTCTGTGATTCTGTGATTCAGTTACGCGGTGTGTACCAGGCAGGAGAAGGCACAGGTGATGGATTTGGGCATGCTCTGACACAGTTCAGTCTGTTGACAAATGGAGGAGTTCCTGCTCTCCAAAATGCAGGGGAGAAACTGAAGGGCACACAGAGCCTTGTCTGTAGCTCCAGCGTTCTCTGTCACATCTGAAAAGAGACTGGAAGGTGCCTCCTCTGGGATTTACTTCCAACAATCAGTAATGGTGTCTTGGATTCAGCCTTCCTTGGTTTGTCTTCTTTCACCTTTCCAATGCGCTGCCCAACACATCTTGCATTTTCCATAGTTTTAGACAGAGGTATCCCTTGGTGGAAGGTGTTTTAAGAACAGCTTCACTGTTTTTTATATCCATTGTAATAAATCCTGCCCACAGGATAATATGGTGCCCACTAAGTATAGCCCATTCTGGAACAGCAGTTTGCTGCAGCCTATGAATAAGATGGATTACTTCAGTTATTTAAAGGTATTTCCAGTCACAGTCACTCCTGGACAACATGGATGGATATTTTTCCAAACTGTGCCACAGCTGTTTTATATTATAGCTGCACTCACAGCACCCGAGGAGTCCGTGTGTATTCAGATGAGTCATCCCAAGAACCTTTCAGGTATGGGATGGGAAATCTATTCATATGTTATCAGGAGCTGATCCAATATCCAATGGCCTGTTACACAGAGCAGAAAAGCAATGCATCTGGCGTGGAAATCTCTGTCTCTGATACCCTTTCTCTCTCTTTCAGGAGAGAGAGAAAAAAAAATAGAGCCGAGCTTGACTGTTCACAGAGGAGTCCTTTGGTGTGTTGCAGGGAGGAACATGTGTCACTACAAAGTTAAATCAAACTCCCAGCAAAAATGACAACAGGCTTTAAAATCATGTTTGCGGGGGTTGGAGGGTTAGCGTGAAGGCTGGTGGAGCGGGGTGCTGTCGGGATGTCTGTGTTGCACCCTGCGGGGTCCCACCGAGCCTGCGTGGGGGTGGGAACCAGGAACCTGCTGGGCAGGAGGAAGTGCGAGACCACCGGGACCAGTGCTGTTGTGGGACTCAGCCTCTGGGGAAGAGGGAGATGCGTTGGCCACAAATGAGTGCTGGAGACCTGGCTGGTGACTTTGGCTCACGGCTGAAGGCCATTGGGGAATGTCACTATCACGATAATTCCTGCACCAAGCCTGTAACTAAGAAATCCCCCATGGCTGCCCTTATCCTTCAGCACTCGAACACGGGGAGGTGATTTTTGCAGGCATAGGCCTGTCGCTGACTGTCTGCAGAACCTTGGGGAAGAGCTGCTGAGAGCTTGTTAGTGGGCAGTGCCTCCTGCAGGAGCTGAAGGTTTTGAAAACACCTGCCTTTGTGTTGGATTTTTAAATGCATAATTGCCCGTAGCCCTGCTGTGCCTTGTTTCTGCACACAGTTGAGATGGGACTAATGCAGGGAGAACGAGAGAGCCCTTCGCCCCACTGTCAAACTAGAAGCGTATAATGGAAAAGAGAAGCTGGTTTAGGCACGTTCTGTGCAATGCTATGACATGGGGAGCAAAAGGGAAGCAAAAGCCATATTTCAAATAATAGCCACCCATGTTTTGGCAGGCTTAGACTCTGTGGCAGTCCTCAAAAGCATTTCATGACAGGTTGAGTGGGATATACACTGTAAAGGCAGCCATGCAGATGAATGTCTCGATGCTGCAGCTGTTGTACAGCTAATGTCCCCTGCCTGTATTAATGCGGTTGGTAGACAAAGGGCTTGGCAGACTAGCACATAAAACGCCATGCTGTAAAAACACAGTGAATCAAGACCTCAGCTTGTCTGTGTTCAAAGGAGAACAGGTCTCTTGTAGAGGTTGTAAATGGCAAGCTCCCATCCCCTGGGGGGACTGAGCATGCCTCTCTGTGGGGAAATTTGCTGTTCTCTGCTGGCCCAGGTGAAAAACATCAGGAAGAGTTCAGCAGGGACAAAAGCAAAGGAAGCCTCCACGCTTCATATGTGCAGCAGGGCCAGAGGATGGAAAATCTCCTAAGTGGGGTTGCAGCATGACCGGAGTGGAGGTAGTCTGGCATATCTTCCCTTCCAGTTCCCCCGGAGACTGTGGGGGAAGAGGGACTGGAGGAATCGCATTCCTGCTGTTGTCTACTTCTGGATCATGGGATCTCTATCCTCTGGTCCAGTAGAAGAAGGTCTTTGTTCTTGGCATATTTTTTAAAAATCCTTGTTTTCCCTGATATTTTTATCATACATTACCAATTTTCTAGACCACAGAACTTTGCATTTTTTGTGAGCTCTGATCTGCTTCCCCTCTCCCTCTTTGTCATATGGTGCTTTTTTATTTCTAATTGGAGCCTTCACTTTGCCACAGAGTCTGGAAGGGATTTTAGCCAATGTTATCTTCTTTATTGATTGTGGGACTGTGATTATTTTGGCTTGAAAAATCATTGATTTCCATTAGCCTTCTGTCTTCGCCTTTCCTCCTGTTTGCTTTTAATTTGCTTATCATTTTCTTAGTCTGGAGGAATTAGCCCTTCTGAATCACCATACTTGTGTGCATGCATTTGTGTGTCATTTATTAAGTGGGATTGTCCTGTTTCCCCTATTAAGCAGAAAGACTGTCACTCTGCCTGAGCATTTGTAGTGTGAGATGTACACAAAAAATCAGAACATAAATCCCTCCCCGAATGTTAGCAGCACCTTGCTGTTCCCCTCTTAATTGCAGTCAGACCTACCTGTAACTCAAGTCCCACGGTTTTCATGTCTAAGGATATGTCTACGCTAAGGTGAAGGTCTGCACTCTTGCACAAACACTTCTTAGCTTGAAACTACCTAAGAAGGATCATGGCCGTGGGGAAAATGTAGATTTACTAATTTCAGCCCTAAGGAGCAGTTAGGCCCAAGGCACCAGCTCCCAGGTGAGCATGTTCACCAGATGCTGCAGCTCCCGGGGTTGAGGAAGATGATGATGCCCTTTGGGCTCTGTGCTGGTGCTGCATAAGCAGAGGTTGCCTGCTCCCCCATTTCACAAGTGCTGTTTTTCAAACCTCCTGTACCCCCGGGGCAGAGTTTCTCAGCGTTCAGAGTCTGTAATATGGTCTGTGGGCAGAGCAATTAGCTCAAGACAGAAATGTGTAGCTGGAGCAAGGAAGCTTTATTGGGACGCTGCAGAGCTTCTCCCTTGACCTTGCAACCGGGCACTGCCCCCACCCTCCTCATCCAGGCCAACCCAGGGGCATGCAAAAGCTCTAAATATATCTGCAGTTTACACATAAGAAAACCCTAAATGTATCTGCAGGCAACAACGCTGAAGGTCAAGCATTAGAACAGGGGGAGCCTTGTTCAGAGCTGGCCTTGTTTTGCCCTGGGAGAGATTCTCCAGCACTTTGTTTGCCCATCCACAAGCACCAAAGGGTCTTTCTGCTCCAGCAGGACTGGGAGGTCGGGTGAAGTTTTACTGCCTGCCCCTTGTGCGCTGCAGAGCTCCAGCGTGCTCAGTACAGGCATGGAGCCTGCCCAGGCTGGAGGTGGGGGTTTGCTTTGTTGCTCCCTGACGTACAGCACCTGATCCAGTCCTTGCTTGCATGCATAACCAGAGGAGACAACAGCTGAAACCACTGCACCTTGTATGTTTAAAACGCATCTGTGGGCACTGAGAGAGGACTGGCAAAGCAGGAGGCCCTCTACAAGACAAAATGCACATGAAGGGGGCACCGATTCTGCAAACAGACTGAGGCTGCCTGTAGCAGCCAGGTCTGAGTTTGACCCAAGGCTGATAGAAGTGGGAAAGGTTCCCTGGCGTCTGCTCACACCACCACTGACAGCACGCTGGGGCTGGCAGAGGGATCGCAATCTTCCTCTTGACTGTAAACAAGGCAGGCAGGGAGGCTGGGCAGAGCAGGCCCAACCAAGGTCTTACTATTCTCCCAAAATGTCGTGTGAGACTACGGCTTTGCAGCCCAGGCCAGCTTTGGCTGTAGGGCCGTGGTGCCAGTGGCACGCCGGTGAAGGGGGTTTGTGCATCCAGGAGTTCAGGAAAGACAGAGGGTAAAGGCCAGTCATATCCTGACTGTGAGTGCTCAGCTAGACTTTCAGACAAGCTGTGGGTGTTTAGATCAGGCTGAAAGGATTAGGAAATGAACTGGGGGGTAAAATCCTGGCATATTGTGAGCGTCTTGACATATAATGTCTGCAAGCTCTTGATACAATCCCTGCTAAGGAGATGACTAGGAGTGGAGAGGGCGTGGGCTTTGCTGTTTAGCTCATTACTTAGACTCATAAATGCCTCATGCTGCCATTGACTGTGTTTATACAGCCTCATTTTTGAAGTAATTAGTTGTTGGATTAAACACAAGTCAACTGTGATCCCTCTCAATAGGAGAGGGAGGGAAGATCTTTGCGTTGGCCACAGAGAAAACAGGACTGAGCAGGAATACAGGAGGCGCGCTGTCAGCAGGGCAGACCTTCCCGAAAAATTAATATTTCAGAGATGAGACTGCAATTTCGTATTTCTCTTCCTTTTGGGAAGATATGAAGCATACCAAGCTTTGCAACAGCCTCGAACTATTTCTGTGGATACTTTTATCAAAAAAATTACTGCAAAGTCTGATTTACTGGATGCTTAAGCTGTCGATAGACAAATTTGTGGCTGAATAAACATGTTTTTCTGCAAATTAAAAAAAAATACTCAGTAACATTTCATTTGTGTTACAAATCTTTTCTTTCCCCAAGAAAATTAATGAAATTCCCCCGAATGCTGGCCAGTTTCACCTGGGCAGGACTGTGGGAGGCTGAGACTGGAAACTGCAAAAATAAGTCACCTGCTAAATATCACTGCTAGGCAGGCGTCACTCCAGGAGAGGGTGCAGAGGGGGCACATGAATAAATACCGTTATATGCTGAGTAGCAAAGCACTCAACAGCAGACACTGGAAGGAGAACAGGAGACTGTTTCTTTTGGAAAGGATGTGAGCTTTCTGTTACGGGAGCAAAGGACCTAGAAAACGCAGTTAAATGCCTGATATCTGAATCACAGTCACGTTTGTAAGTACTTTTGTCCATAGGCTCTGGAGTGGAGCGAATCTGAGCTAGATCCAAGCATGATAAAAAGAGTATGTAAGGTCCTGTGCCAGGAGCCAGCTCTCCATTTTCCACATGCATCAGTAGCTCTTTCGTGAGCAAAAGGTATGTGCAGCGAGATAAGGAAGATGTCTCCATTAAAATTGCAAGGCTGATACCTGTGGATCCATTCAGACTCCTGCAGTGCCATCGTGTTTCTGTCACCTGTGTAGGAGAGGCAAAGGGACACTGGCATATTTGTCCCCCATCCCACTGGGCCGTGGTCCTCAGGAGGTAGCAGCAAATGGGTCCATGGCAGCCAGCTGGCACCAGAGGACAGGACGGGGAGTGCATTGCCTATAAGGGTTGCTGTTGGCTTGGCTTTGTCCCCAGCTGCCCTAAGGTCTTTCTTCAGTAACATCACCTCCCTCCTCTTCTTCCCAGAAGAAGACCTCTCTCTGGGATATCACTTGCCACTAAATGCAAAGTTATGTTTTCAGAGTGGCCTCCTTCCCAAGGGTCCAGAGCTTCCAGCCACAGCATTTTTAAGTGTTGACACTGTCAAATTGCTTTAGAAAAAAGGGTCTGATAATGATAGTATCTCAGCTTATCTCTGCTGGTGACTCTGTTATAGTCAATTCTCTGTCCCTGCTGTAAAGCTACTTGCATTTGTCAAGTGGAAGACACTGTTGTGTCCTCTCACCCCACAGATTAGCATCAGATGGGGGAGTTTGGTGAGTAAAGAAAGAAATTATTTGTAGATGTTTATTTTGTGTTATTATTCTTCAACTCATTATCTGGGCAACAGAGGTTGAACCTTGTATATCTTTGAAGGTCAGTTCTGAGGATCAAGCTGCTAATTACATCAAAATACAACTTTATCATTATTGTAGCAACCGAGGGGACTGTACATTCTGCTGTTACATTCAGCAGAAAGGGGCTTCAGCTTCATCTTTTCCTGCATGGAGCTACGTTGCAGATGTAAAAGGTGATGTTCCAAGCCTGGGAGTTGACCAGGGGTTATGTGAGAGTGGCAGCTCTGTGCTTGCAGTCTGTGTCTTCTTCCAAAATGTAATTAAATCAGGTTTTGTAAGCTCCACTGTGCTGCACAGAACCATGACAGGCAAAGGGAAAGTTTAATAGGCGGAGCAGCTAGAGAAATAACGAGATTTTAAAGCTCAATTTGAATAGAACAATGAATCAGAAAGGTGCCTCGAAAGGTAAAGAATTAGTGAGCTTTCTTGGTTCTCTTAAAATAAAGTAAAAAATGTGTTCTTTTCCCCAGAAAGATTATTTAATTCCAGTATAATGCCAAATGGCATTAGCAACATGCTGTTTCATTTCATTTCCTTCTGATGCCATGAATTATACACAGGAAGGTGCCCTCTTCACAGCATGTATCTCTACAATGGCCCAGTCTGATACAATGGGCTCAAAACCCATCCGCACTGTGACTGAGGAGTGCTGGTGTGCCCAGATTATTTCCAAGGATGCTGCATGGTACAAGATGACAACAAACCTTACCGACTAGTCGTTACTTTTGTCATCATCTGAAAGAAGATACTGAAACAAAAAGAATCTTGCCAATAGTGCAGCATTGCCTGGATGAGCCCAAGGAGACTAATGGGAGATGTGGTTCTGCTGATTTTCTGATCCTCCAGGTTTTCTCACATGCCAATATAAGCTGGAGGGATGAGATCAGTAAAGGCATTCAAGACACATGAAGAGAAAACCTGGAAACACAGAAAATCAACTGAACCCCATTTTCAGTCAATCACATTTTGGGACAGGATATCAGCCAGGAAAATGATTACAAGAGCATGACCGGGGAAAGAAGATGGCATGTACTAAGGATTTGGATGTCAGCCCTCAAATAGGCAGAGAAGCTTACAGTCTGCACCGACTGCAAATGACAAGACCTAAGTGTGGGATCAATACGAGGCTGACATGCTAAATCAATGTAAAAGATTATATCTAAATCGAGTGTCACAAATCACATCTAACTACAGGCACTGAAAAACAGAGAGGCAAGTCATAGCGGTTGAACAATTACATTTCAGTCTGATCTGTGTTTGCTTATAAAAACATTTGTGCACGTTCCTACCTACTATCTCAAGTGACAAGTGTGAAGACGAGGGATTTGAAGGCACAGAAAATGAAGTGGAGCAATATAAGCCTGACACAGGGCTGACCCAGTAGGTCTGTCCTCTTCGTGACCAGCATGGAAATTGCAGCCATCTCATGTCCCCCAGCTCCTGGAGACTGGATGGGGGCAGAAAATGACTGAAAAGAGTAAGCCAAGAGCAGGTTTCCTGAGAAAAATCCAGAGGTTATGGAGAAGTGCACGTCCCTGGGCACTAAGGGTCAGCCTGTGGGATCTCAGTACTGTGGATAACTAGACTCTGGGAAAAACCTTGGTCAGAAAATGCCAGGATCTGCCAATTTCCCCCCCCCGAGGAGGCTTTTTGAAGCAAGGATATGGCAACCACTGCTTTGGTATTGCCAAATGCCTGAGCCAATGCTGAGCCAGTGCCCATCAGCCCAGCACAGACAGTGTATCAACATAAACAACTTTTGACGTCAGCCTGAAGTTACTGTTCCCCGTGATGGGTTCCTGCCCCATCCGAGCAAGGATGCAGCTCTTCATTAGCAATTCCTGTCCAGTGGTTAACAACATCCTGAAGGAAGGGTTAAGCTTAATGACATGTTGGTCCAACAATACAAACACAAATAATTTTAATAATTAGAAAAGGAAAGCTGGGTCAGGACAATACCTTTGGCCCGGATTGCACCCAGAGACATTTTCTCCACATCTCTCATGGTCGTCTGTTTCCAAGTCTGCACAATTTTGGCCTTGTAAATAGTGTCATTAAATGTTATCTAATCTCTCCTGAGTGCATGGTTCATGGGTTTGGGCTTCTGAAGTTGTGATAGCTCAGGGAGAGCCCTGCCATGGAGAGCTGCTCTGAAGACATTCATAGGGCAGATAAATTCCTATCTGAGAGACAGACCAAGGAGCATAAGACATCTATTGTCTCACCCACGGAGGGAGGCCAGGCCAGCTGCTCTGCATAAAACCTTCAGCATCCTAGGGGGATAAACACTGGCTCTTCTGAACAAACACCCACACTTTGCATCCTCTCCATTTTGCATAACATCTGCTGAAATCAGTGTTTGCTGGTTCAGGCAGGGAAACGTGAACCCATAAAGAAGGGAGCTAAACCAGAAATTATTTGCAAGCTGGCAAGGAGGGTTTACATTCACTTTAATTTAGCAAAATAAATATCCTGAGCTCTTGGTGGGCAAATGCCCCTTCTCATTCTAGAGAAGTAACAGGTTGTAGGGGCTCCAGCTCTCCTCCAGAGCTTAGCCGTACCATCAAGCTTGCTCAGTCCAGTGGTGCTCCAGTGGTTTCTTTGGGTGTGTTTCACTGTCAGCTGTAACTGATACGTGCCTGTGGAAGAATGGACCATTTATTTTGAGATCAATTCTGAAAGGAATTGTTGGCTCAGTGTTATTGGCTCAAAGGAAGTATCTTCTCCAGAGAACATACTTCCTCAAACTGGGCATCTTGGCAAGTGACCGTTGAGAGACTGATGTTTCATTTTGTGGTAACTAAACACTCAAAAGAAGCCATGATGGGGGATCTGAATTATTTCTTTATTCATTTTAGAGCAGAACCTGGCCATGTCCAGGATTTTAAGGAGTCCCAATTTTGCATGCGCACTGTGCATTTTAGGAGTATCTATTTCAGCCGCACGCTGTGAACGAGGAGAGCAGTATGCCTCAATGCCAAAGGTCAGAAAATGGAAATGCAGTCCTATAGAAGCACGTATACAAAGGCACGTGCAATGTGGAATGGTGCTTTCAGAGGAGCAGATAGCCAACGACGTCAAGCTTCACCACGTCAGAAACAGGAAGCCTCCGCGAGACTCCCTAGAGCGCCAAGGTGACAACGAGGTATTTAGGAGCATAAAGACCTTTACAGTGGAGCTAAAGGATTTATTAATATCAGTCTGCACCACAGAGAATGCTGGGAAATATTGGCCCCAGATGTATTTTTTCAGGCTCAAATCGTAGACAGTGAGATGTTAAAACATGAGGTGTTGAACAAGCTAAAGAGCCACAAGCTGCTAGGAATGAAAGGTATATATCCCAAGTGAACTGGAGGAATTTAAGAAAAAAGGAGCTGAGTTACTAACAAAAATACGCTGCCTCTCATTATGTCATATCTGTATTTTAGAAAGAGCTGATCCTAGGATAGGGGACCAGCGAGCCCTTCTCCAGTGCCAGCTGGATTGGTTGAAGCTAATCAAAACCAGAAGTTTAGTTGGATGAACATGACAGAATGGGGACGACTCGGTCTGGATTCACTGAAGGGAAATTGTCTCTCTAATCTACTAGAGTTTTTCTAATACATTGCCAGAAGAGTGGATGTGACTTTCTTGGACTTGCAAGAGGCACAGCACAAAGTCCTTCACAGGAGGCAATCTGGGAAAAAAAATACCCCAATATATGAGACTGAATATTGTCACGGACTAGAAATTGGCTAAAAGAAAACAAAATAAAGGATCAGTTGTGACAGGGAAAAGAATGAACATGAGCCTTCCCCTACCATATCCTGCAGAATAAAATTTTCTTACCAGGACTGATGGTTAATATTTTTAATAAGGAATTAAAGAATTGACAGAACCCTGAGATGCATTGGAAGTGCTGAAGGCTGTGAGGAAGCTCCGACAGCTGGGGTGTGCTCTGTCTCCTGCTTAGTGGGGTTTTGAAATGCTCCGCACAGAATAGTGCTGCTAAGTAGTTACTTGCAGGTTTATGTGACCCATGCATTGCAGAGACAAGATACCAGCACAGCAGTTTTTGAATCATTATTCTTACTTGCTTTGTAACTGAAGCTGGTTTAAATTAGTTTTGTCACTTTTTGAAGAATAAATACATCTTGCAGCCCTTTCTCGGAACCACTGCTCTGTTAAAATCTCCATGCCAAATTCACCTTTCTTGCAATCCCATTGGCATATGTGCAATTACTCCATAAAGAATTGCAGCCCAGTGGGATGGCAGGATCGAGCTGTGATTCAGCTCTTACCCCTCCTGAACTACTATGCAGCATAGCTAGCATTACTTTCTCTCAAGCTCACTGTATCCTGCTAGACATTGCATGATTCCCCATCAGCAGCTCAGCACAGTGGTCCTTCATCTAAAGGTTTTTGTATTTCTTCTATCTGAAAGATCTTGAGAACCAAGCGTAAATGGAGCTGTTGTTTAGGAAAAGGAGTCACATGTTAAAAGGACTGCAAAACCTCCAAGATGTGTATCTTCTTATTCAAGATTTCTTATTTTCCCATCAAGTCATCTTGAGTTGTGTATCAAGTTCAATTTTTTGATAAGGGTTTTGCAGACTTCTTATTTCCTGTTTCCAGAGACTTTCCTCTACACCGCATTATGTGTTTAAAGGCCTTTTTCCAGAAAGTATCTTGCTTATAGTACAGGAACAGCCACAGTAAATGGTTTTCAGGTACTGCTTCTGTTATCAGCTAAATTTGCCAGTACTTACAGTCTCCTACTATTCAGACATACTTGATTATTCCCTCTGTGTTATCTGCTCCTCATCCAGAGATACTGGCAAATTCAAAAATGACAGAGAAGTGCCAGTAGTGAAACAGATGACTACTTTTACCATGGTTATAGATGCAGTATTTTAGCAGCTAAACTGCTCTGGAAACTTTTCCTGAGAAGGCAATCTCAGCTTCCTTGTCCATTAAGCAACCATAAGAGAAGACTGTATTTTTGTGAAAAAGTAGCCAGTTTCCAAGAAGTTCTTTGTTTGTTAGCTTTGACAGGTCAATTTGTATTCTCACTGAAAAAAAAAAATGCTGGAACCGCCCAAGTTCTTTAGGCCAAAAGACCAGTTTCATGCCTAAAATACAACTTTACTGACAAACAGTATATTCAGAGAGATCGTAGAATCATAGAATGGTTTGCGTTGGAAGGGACCTTTAGAGGTCATCTAGTCCAACCCCCCTGCAGTGAGCAGGGACATCTTCAACTAGATCAGGTTGCTCAGAGCCCCGTCCAGCCTGACCTTGAATGTCTCCAGGGACGGGGCATCTACCACCTCTCTGAGCAACCTGTTCCAGTCTTTCACCACCCTCATCGTAAAAAATTTCTTCCCTATATATAGCCTAAATCTACACTGTCTTAGTTTAAAATCATTACCCCTTAGTTTAAAACCATTACACAAAAGGCCCTGCTAAAAAGTTTATCCCCATCTTTCTTATAAGTGCCCTTTAAGTATTGAAAGGCCGCAATAAGGTCTCCCCACAGCCTTCTCTTCTCCAGGCTGAACAACCCCAACTCTCTCAGCCTGTCCTCGCAGGAGAGGTGCTCCAGCCCTCGGATCATTTTCATGGCCCTCCTCTGGACCTGCTCGAGCAGGTCAATGTCTTTCCTGTGCTGACTCCAGAGCTGGATGCAGTACTCCAGGTGGGGTCTCACAAGAGCAGAGTAGAGGGGCAGAATCACCTCCCTCGACCTGCTGGCCACGCTTCTTTTGATGCAGCCCAGGATACAGTTGGCCTTCTGGGCTGCGAGCGCACATTGCAGGCTCATGTCCAGCTTTTCATTCACAAGTACTACCAAGTCCTTCTAGACAGGGCTGCTCTAAATCACTTCATCCCCAAGCCTGTATTGATATGATTGCCCTGACCCAGGTGCAGGACCTTGTACTTGGCCTTGCTGAACCTCATGAGGTTCCCATGGGCCCACTTCTCGAGTTTGACTAGGTCCCTCTGGATGGCATCCCGTCCCTCAGGTGTGTCAGCTGCTCTCTGTAACAGCAGTACAGGAACGAAAATAACCTTCAGTAAAGTAGTAGCAGGGATTGCTAGAATTACTAAATTCTTTGTAGAGCCATTAAAGCACTTGAAATGTTCAAACAGTTTTTCGGTCAATGGGTGGCCTTGTGCTGGGAACCCATTTTAGCTCGGTAGGTTGATACAATATCAGAAGAGTGGAGTAATGAAGATGAGGCAAAGTGGGGATTGTTCATTATAAAATGCTTCTGGTAAGTGTTTTTAAATGGACCCGGGGGGACCGTTCTCAGCACCTGATCAGCACCAGCACTGAGACTAGCCAGAAAAGGACCTTAATATTTGTAAGATACTTTTATTTTCCCTGAAAACCTTCAGTGATCTCTGCTAACCACCACTCACCAGCTGACTTCTCACACATGTATAAATTAAGTAGGTTCAAGAAGAGATTTGATTTTATTTTGCCTAATGTGCAAACACACACACACTAGCATATCTACAAGTCTTAGGCATATACATGTTTAAATTGAGTAAAGCCAGGTCAATTCCTGTTGTAGTCCTTTCCCATTCATTCCGCACTCTTTGTTTACAATTTACAAGGTACCTTTCTTCTTTTTGAAGACTGAGTCATTGGCAAAATCCTAAACTTACTGAAATCAAGAGAAGTATTGTTATCAGCATCCATAGGCTTAGGGTGCCACTCCTATTTTTCTAAGCCTCCTGCAAAAAGCTAGACAGGTTTGGGCAATGGAAATAATACTAAGTACGGAGAATTAGAAAAGAGCATCTCCTTTAATCTGGATTAGACAAAATTTAACATGACAGAACCCTACACGGTTCACTTTTTAGTCCTCTTTTGCAATGGCAGTATTGTACAAGAGCATTGCACTCTGTTCTGGTAACGGGGTGGATGTGAATGGTAGGACTATAAATTTAAATGTGTTTATCTCATTGCAAAGGGTCACCTACAGTGCAGAAGTGCAAAAGTTTGCACATCAAACATCACTCCTGATTTAACCGAAAGCTCATGCTCTTGCTTATGCTGTCAAACACAAATCATCATGAGGGGGCACTAAAGAGCTGTCAATAGCAAAGTTACTTTGAGGCAAGGTTTGTGGGGAGAGGTATTTATTTTTTTTTAGATCACCAAATATTTTGACTGAGATCTGAGATAGTCTGATTTCAAAATGCCTTCAAACTATGAGGAAGCTGAAGTTTTCCATGAGCCTTTCGAGACCCACTTCTAAAAACTGGGCCTATAAAATATTTGGTTTGTAAAGCTGAGAAGGGGTTTGTGAAAGGTGGATGAGCCCTTTTAATGAAGAATTTCAAATACTTCCTGTTATAAAAAATATTCTGTGTGGGAGACTAGAGATATCACCAGGCCTTACAACACCTGGCAGCACAAATGGAAAGTGAATAAATGAAATGCAAATTGAACATCTTGACTAGTAAAGATGGACTATTTCCTTCTAAAGACTGGGTTATGGATGGAGTGCCAAAGCTAGTGCGGTTGGATTCAGCAGAGTCAACCCTGACAAATTGTAAAGAAAATCCCCTATCTCATAGACAAAGCAGAGGATTTTCAAAATTAAAACGGGCCATTTCACAAGCGACTTGTGAGCATTCCTGTGGGACTGTACTGCTAACAGATGTCCTCAAAATTGTTCTCGCAAGCCCCCTTGAAATGGAATGCACATATGGCACAAACTGCAACCAGACACTCTCAGCACAGCACAGGCTGATCACTAATTTTGCACTCATGGTTTAAATCTGAGCAACTGACTCAATGGAGCAAGGTCACTTGCCATCTCTCAAACCCCAGGGAAGCCAGTGAGAATGGATTTGGGATTCAGATTAATCACAACAAAAATAATTAATATCTGCTTACTTGCAATTAATTTTCCTTCTTAGACATTTCTTTACATAGAACATTTGAGAGAATAATACCAAGGGGTTTCCAAGCCAGGGACATACACAGATGTGTTTGATTAGAATTCAGCCTCCAAATTTGTGGCTGATATGGCCAGAACTTTATGGTCCTAGTCTTCTAGTCCAACACCTTCCCAAGAGTGGGAAGTGAGCCTTCCCAGAGTTCTGTTCCAACAAGACTATCTTCTCGAAAAAATATCTTAGTCTTGATTTAATGACTTTAAAGACTTTCAAGACAAGAAGCAACGAAAAACTGAGCATAATTTTTTGTAAACTCTCCCAGTTGTCAGTTTCCATCACTGATAGAAAGTTCATACCCAGCTTCTATTCTGAAGTTATCTGACCTCAGCTCCCTGTGGTTGGACTCCTGTACCTTTGTCCACCAAAGTGAGCTCCTTTAGCATCAGACTTCTGCTAGACAGTGATCAAACAACTCAGTCACCTTCCTTTTATTTCATAAGCCACATAGATGTTTTTTCTTGTGACTGTTTTTCCAAGGCATCTTTATCAATCCTTCAGGCACATGCTAGAGTCAACTATTCCTGCCCAAATTTATCAACACTTGCTTGGATTCTGGACAACAAACAGGAAGACCCCAAGGCAATTGACATCCAACATGGATATTCAGTCCCATTTAGCCTTTCTAATCACTGCATCATCATGGTAGCCAAATATCTACTACTGCTTGGTAGTGCTTTTCCAGGTCAGTTTTCCAGAGAATTGTGCCCTGGCCTGTGAGAATGTCTTACAGCCTCCAGCTCTAAACACAGCATTTGTATCAGACATGATAAAAGGCATCTTGTCCATCCAGGTTCATCTAACAATACAATCATGTTTGCTCAATATCACCACTGTCACCCTTCTGTTAACCTGTCCTTCAGTCTTTGTAACACATAATAACTTTGTGAGGACTTGGTTTATTTTTTTCCGTTGACAGAATCATAGGATGGGTTGGGTTGGAATGGACCTTTAAAGATCATCTACTTCCAATCCCACTGCTATGGGGAGGGACATCTTTCAACAGATCATTTTGTGCAAAGCCCCATCCAACACGACCTTGAACACTTCCAGGGAGGGGCATCCACAGCTTCTCTGGGCAACCTGCTCCAGTGTCTCACCACCCAATGCATAATAGAAATGCGTAATAGCATGGGGACGATTCCTTTGCAGCCTTGGTAGACATTTGCTTCATTAATTATGGTTCTTGTAATTCTGAGATTGGCTAGCATAGCCAGTTTTCCTCCCTTTTAGTGTATGCTGAGTTGACTTTTTTATCTTTTGCTCAAAGCTTCTAAAGTGATCCTTTGTTTCTATTGTCAATAGAACTGTGTGTATATTAAAACATGAATGGATTATTTGATTCTGCTTCTAAGCAAGGTTTTCAGAAGTTTTGACTCTTCCTTGACTGTGGGATTATGGATTTTTTTGGCTATTTTGAGACAAATCTTTAAAAAAGCTGAGCTTACAATCATATTTTCACATTTTCCTTTCCAAGTTATTTGGATTATAGTTGTTTCTGTTTGCAAAACACTTTTCTAAGAGATTGACTATAGGTATCAGTTCAGTACAATAATCATCTGGACTTCATTTTGCCTGTACACAAGAAATCCAATTAAGTAAGACCATTTGTATCAAAGCCATCACTAAAATTAATTCTGTGGTCAGTTCTTCTTTGACTGTCAAGATGAGGTTTAATACTAAATTTCCTGGATTAGATGGAACATTTAGAGTAAGGAGATTAACCCCTATAATTTTAGAAATTCTAAGGCCATTTAGTTTTGACAGTATAATGCCTCCAGCATATATTAGAATAAGGTTCCCCTCTCCCTTCCCTCCACCTACCTTCCATACTTGTGAATTCTGTATCTCCAAACAGATAACTGTAGTGTGAATTGGTGGTGTGTAGAAGATACCAACTGGTATCTGCTTTACTGGGTAGGACAAGAATCACTGACTGTCAAAGGGCTTGTTTCTGAGCTGTCAGATAGATCCCAGAAGTTCTGTTAATGTGATTGGCTCTCCTTTTGGCCACTTGATCCTTTTTCAGTATAATTCTTCCCTTTGTATCTTTGATAATTTGACTAATTCCATTCTCCATATTTTGATTTTGTATTAAATGACTGCTGATTGTTTCCTCACTTCACCCTCTGCTTTTGGATATGAGTTTAACAGTTAGTGTAGTCAGATCAGTTCTTGGAAAACTGCTTGCCTTCCTCCTTCTGTGGGGCAGAGTCTACTTCTTGGATGAGGGACTCACTGTTACAGCCGTGGCCCTTGGCTTTCTACCATTGACCTGGCCACTGACTCACTGCCAATTCTTTTCCATCTTGCATTGTTTGCAGGAGAGAGGTTTTATGAGATCTCCAGGTGTTCCTCTATGTTAAGACTCTTTCAAGTTCCCTAAAATCTTGAGAAAATTTTCTCCTTGTTCCATTCTGAGGACCTGGGAATTGGGGGGAGTTTTCAAATCCCACTGCTGCCACCTTTCTGCAGGCTGCTCTCTGGTTCTCGTTGTGTAGCATAACATCTGATCATTTTGCTTATGCTCACTGGAAACTGCCACACTGCCTTTTGCTCTGATCCCTGTGTTACTTGATCCATTCTCTGTGGAGTCTGAGGCAGTGATGCTTCTCGTATGGGGTTATGCAGGAGCTCCAACCTGTGATGTTCCTAGCCTTGTCCCTCCTGTGCCAGAGCTGTTTCTTCTGTGTGCACCATATGCACTTGATGTCCTTTCCTTGGAGTCCATCAGAGCAGAAACCATGACCTGTTCCTTGCAGGTCACAGTACTTGTCATTTGTAGTGCTGAGACTAAAGCTGTACTTCCAAACCACGTACTTACAATTCTTCAACCAACCCCTGAAACTCCATCAATACTGGTTCTGTTTGCCCACCATGTAAATGAAAAGGTAGCTAAATCTGTTTTCTTCAAACTGTCCACAAATAGCCTCCGTTGTCCTAAGAGCCCAAGCCTACACACAATGTGAAATTAAGGTTTTAAAATACAAGCTAGTTGCAACTGTAGCTACACAGTAGTTGTTCTCATTTCCATGTTACTGAATTTACGCCAGTTTATCTTTCTGGTGGGGTGAAGAGCTGGGGGTCTACCGAGGGTGGCAATGTTAGAACCACCATGCTGGGTTCCCCCAGGCTCATCATCCCATGTCCTGGGTCTTCATGGAGGAGTCCAAAACACAGGCAGGAAATGAGTGATCTACAACGATAGAGGCCTGTCCCTATAATCACGGCATAGAGAAACAAAGTTCAGTTCTACATTTTTCTATCACTCAACATCCATGGACATTCCCTCTGCAGCACGCACATCTGTTGGTATTAGCTGAGCACCAAACCACCAAGGGCTTTGTTCTTTGGCTCCTTAGTCTTCTCATTCACAGAGCTTAAACTGCAGTTTTACTACTATGGAAAAGTCCCATGAGGCAAATTTCTCATGATTTATAGGTATCAAATAAGTGAGTTCAAATGCCTTCACCAAAAGTAGCCAAACCATATGTAACCCTGAAGATACAATGCTGATTTCTCTGAATTTTCCGGCCTGCTTCCAGACAGCCATGGTCAGTGCTTACTTCACCCATCTAAGACTCGTCTGCTGCCATGTCCTACCTTACTAACTACCATGACCTCACTTTTCCTTATTCAGTCTTCCAGTTATTTCATAGGGATATAACCTAGAGCAGTTGCTCCCAAGGACATTCTGGTTTTTCTCTAACTCATTAGAAAATTATATTTGTCCTATTTTTTCTTCTTCTTCATACTTAATATAGAAACCAGTAGAAGAACCTTGCAATTAGCAAGGTGAGATGGCTTTGTTGGTTAAGCCTACAATAACCTATTATTTTGGTGATGGCCTTTCAGTACTTAAAGGGGGCCTATAGGAAAGATGGGGACAGTCTTTTTAGCAAGGCCTGTTGTGACAGGACAAGGGGTAATGATTTTAAACTAAAGGAGGGGAGATTTAGGCTAGATATAAGGAAAAAATTTTTTACAATGAGGTTGGTGAAGCACTGGAACAGGTTGCCCAGAGAGGTAGTGGAGGCCCCATCCCTGGAAACATTCAAGGTGAGGTTGGACGGGGCTCTGAGCAACCTGATCTAGTTGATGATGTCCCTGCTCACTGCAGGGGGGTTGGACTAGATGACCTCTAAAGGTCCCTTCCAACCCAAAGCATTCTATGATTCTATGATGGGTGAGTGAAGCATTATTGCAGGTGAGAGATACAATATTTGTTCAAGCCAGGTGGAGGAAGTGGTTAAGCTCTTTTTGTAATGAGCAAAGCATTACAGCCTTTGGGCAGTCACCCCCTAAAGCTAAAGTCATCAGCCATTGAATTATGTTGTGTTATATGGTTACAGGACTTTGACTCCAGATTGAAAGTAAATGCAGAGAGTTTGGCATTTTTGGGGTATGTGAGTGAATGAGGAAGAGAACTAGAGGTATAAGCCACAAAAAACAATAGAAAAAGCAGCAGAAGGATTTAAAAAAAAAAAAAAAAAAAAACAAAACCAAACCAAAACCCAACAGCCAGAGAGGCTTTAGGAGGAAATCTAAGAGATGTTAGCGGCAGACTCAAAATCATAACTTGGGATACCGGCAGCTGGTACCCCATGTCCAGGGTATTTTGTGTGTTCATGTGCATTAGAAAGATTATATCAAAAAAGGTCTAGGTTTCCCCACGGAAAACAGCACTTAGGATCCTAATTACAAGGTAACTGCTCACATCAATGGTGTCCTACTCAAGGAAGAAGATACTTTAAAATGTTACCTGTAATTTTGTCTGGATAACTATTTTTTCTCTCTTTTTCTACATTGTTTCAGTTGTTGTTAGACAGTTGCTGGTTTTCAAGCCAAATTACTCCAGTGTCATAGTGAATAATTCCCATGAGTAATATGTAAAGTGTTTTGGAAGCTTTCCAGACAACGCTGCCCAACTCTTCCCAGGCATACACGGCTCCCAAGTTTCAGAGTAAGGTGCAGAAATGACTGAATGTGTGCATACTGCTCCCATAGAGAAGTAACCCATATGCAAAGCGTGCATTCATCTGGATGTTTAGGTGACTCACATTTCAACTTATGTTTTCAGTACACACTTCAAACTGCTTCATGAACCCCATGTAGGTCATGGACCCTGGGTGGTTCTCACCTGCTCCAGATTAAAAAAAACCACTATAAACCAGAAGTTTACTATTATTAGCAACAAGACTAATTAGTAACATATGTCACTTCCTTAGTGAGCCTTTCCAAGCAGGTTATAAATGTCCATAGAAGATGGCATACTATCAACCTACATGGTTTCACATATTTTGTCTATACATATATGATTATCACCATGCCTTCAGCATGATGATGGTTCTAAAAATATCCAGGCATTAAGGGGTATAAGGCATGGTAAGATGCAATCAGAGGGAGCAAAGCAGGGGTAGTGGGAGAAGGGGCAGGCAAGGAGAGCAGAGAGCATACTTCACATATCAGCACTTGCTTGATCCAATTTAGGAACGAGCATCACCCTGCCGTGGTCATGGTCATGTAGTATTTATAGAATGCCATCTTCTGCCTCACAGACATCTAATGGCAACTAAGCATTTACTCCAAGAGTAAATCAGAACCAGCTGACCTTTGGGACCAATGCAATATTTTATAGAAAATAAAAATAATTTGTTTACTTATGTGATTTCCCCCAAAACCAAGTGTTTAATCTTTCAGTGTGATTAATGGAAAACTCATCAAAATCAATAGTCTTCCCTGGCCCAGGTCCAAAAATGTACTTAAATGAATGCCAAACTTCACGCATGGAAATAATCCCACTGATTATTTCCTGATAAATTGGGACTTTCATTTTGAAATACTTACCACTTTTTCACTCTATGGTGCTTGTCATAGCATTATTTAAGTCTCAATTTAAACTAGTGTATACATTAAAAACATTGCGCTCTCTATTGCATCTACTCTGTATGATCTTTACAAAAAAGGGAATTGTGATTGCACACAGGTATGGCTGAAAAAGGACCTGGTGTGCATGTTAAAAATGAATCTTCATCAGCATTTGGAAACATAAGCCTGTCATCCACTAGGCAGTCTCAGGGTCCAAGGAGTACATTTTATTTTCAAGCATCGCATCACATTGTTTCTGAAGTGCCATTTTCTTAGAATTTTCAGTTTGTGAGAAGCTTCAGACAGTTATGGGTTCAGTACACTTCAAACCACAATCAGATTTCAAACAAGAACAGCGAGGACATTTCCCATATGCTAGAAATTCTGCTTTCTCATCTGGTCTATTATTCCAGGAGCAGCCCAAGGTCTCTGTTAGGGTCAGAGACACTCAACATGGCATTTTTGCTCCTTCTACAGCTAAGTTTAGAGTTTGGGATCATATTCAGGGGACACCTTAGGTGGAATTAACTGGGCAGTCTCCACCAGCATTGCTCTGCTTCCTTAGGAGGTGAATACCCAGCCCTGTGCCGTTCAATGGGGCAACCCAAGGTGACATGGCAGGACAGTGCTGTTTGTCCACCAGCTGCTCACTTCTGCACTCTGTAGAGGAGGATGGAACACTACCCTATGAAGATGATGAGGATGCAGCTCATATTTTTGTATTCCCATTTTACAGGTAAACATCTTGCCTAATCCAGCCATTCCCCTCTTGCCTTTCACCTCCCTTGCCCCTGAGCGGCTGCTGGTATCCATTGCCTTCCTGTGAGGTATGAAGGCCGGCTGAAACGCAGCCCCCAGCCTGGCTCCCCCTTGCATTGGAGCTTCATCTGGCCCTGAGCATGCCCCGGGAGCTGCTGTATGAATCAACACTGACACAGACCTGAAAAATGGCTTCATTCTGCCAGAGTCCTGCGTTTTCCTGCAGCGGCACTTCCCTGGGAAAGCTTTGGGACTTGCAGCGTAGCTCCACACAGGCAACAAAGAGTGCATTTAGACAAATGCCTTTGGAGACACTGTGGTTTTGGTCTGCAAAGGAAAACAGGAACTGAGGTCTTATGGTCCATGCACTTCACAGAAGTTATCTCTGTCTTCTATTAATATCTGTTCTGTAGTTGTTGGATAAAAATATATTGCACTGTAAATGTGGTGTGATACCTTCAACCAAAGCCACAAATTTACAGAATAGTCATTATGGATACAGATATGATAATAGATTTGGACTCCACAGAGACAAAACCAACAAAGCTACAAAACATAAAATACTAGAAATGCCTGTGAACCAGTGCAGAACACCCAGGGCAAATCAGAATTCCCAGCAATGCCTTTGAGTGGAAGAGGGAATAGATATGATGGTGTTTTTTAAATCTGGTGGAATTACATTGTCTATGCAGTATCTGTGTGTACTGTTTAGGAAGCTGGCTGGGAGGAGCATAAATATAAATGCCGACTAGAGATTTCATATCGTCACATAAAATCATAGAATCATGGAATCATAGAATCATTAAGGTTGGAAAAGACCTCTAAGATCATCTAGCCCAACCATCAAATGTACAATATCTGAATAGGGAGAGTCAAGCACTGAAATGTTCATGGTTACAGATTTCAAGATACAGCAGTGCCAATTTCAAATATTCCAAAATCATGAATCAAGATCCTCTAAAGCTTGTCTCAGTGTGACACTGAACAATTTCTATGGAGGAAATCACCCATAATTGCCATTTTACAAGATTTACAAGAGTCTACCATTTTAAGACTGACTTGAAAATAATGAGATACAGAAAGAAACACTCTTTCAATTCATCTTTTGGTTTGCAAGCCACTAGGATATTTCAGATCTGTGTTTTAAATTTGCTTTGCAACCCGGAGGACTAGAAACTTATTCTTTTAAGTAAAATGTGACATTCTTATGTAACCAGTTGCCCTGAGAGCAAGATCTTTAAGATAAGCGCCAAATTCTATGAAACCTCTGATAAGCTCCTAAGAATTGGAATCACTAAATCAAAGAACAAAAATGTAATGACAGGGCCATACTATAGGGCCTGTGAAAAAGAACTGAATGGTGTTAGGAAATTACAGAAGCAACTTCTTCTTGTAAAATGACAATTATGGGTGCTTTCATCCCTATAAATTGTTCAAATGTCATGTTGAGACAATCTTTACAGATGTTAAATGAGTACCTTGAAATGTCTTTCTCTGAAAATATTCTAGAGGAGCAATTCCCCCTCAGAAAGAGTAGGATCAGGTGACTAGCTACAGAAAGCCACACATTTTCCAAGCCATTTCAGTGATTAAATGATGGATAATCATCATCCACACACTCATACTGAGGCTGTCCTTCAGTACAAGCATAGGATTCCTTCTGCCATGCCATGGTCTACACCTAAAGGTAGAGAATTGCAATTGAGAATTGCACCATTGTTGGCTCATGTTTTGTGTCGCAAGTCTGGTGACTGTGTCATTCTCTGTTATTCTGCCCAAGAACAAGAAATCAAGATGGCACAATAATTGGAGACATTTTCAGAAATAATTTCTGAAGTCTGAGGGACTGGTGGCATGAACGATGACTGAGTGAGCTACTATGTGTTTCGGTGCCACTCACAAAGGAGTGTTGACTATTTCAATTTGCACCGGACAGACTTATTCTTCCTCCTAATGTATTTTCCAGGTTTCTTGAGGTTTGGCATGACTGGAGAGGCTAAATTCAGGCAGGCATTATTGAGAGGAAAATATATTCTGGTCAGGTACCACTTTCTTTCCCAGTTAGTTCCACACATACTTAGCTGGTTTCATCATTGTAGTGTGCTGACAGCTCCTCACAGGAGTGAAATCATTTGTCTGATCTGGTGCCTGGGCTGATTAATTGGTTCACTATGCAAAATGGCTCTACCGAGATCTAACTTGTGTTGACTGAGAAAGAATAGGAGGCTCATTTTGTCCCTGTTTCTGCAGCAGCAGATTTCTCTAAACACCATTTGTGATGTTGGTAGAGAGATTCAGAATGGTTTGTGCATTATTCTTGTTGGAACTATTTCCCTGGATGTTTCATGCACCAGAGTGAATCTGTGCAGCCTACTGCTAGGGTCATCATTTGTGTACTTCACTGTCTCTCACATTATCCTCTCCCCTAGAATGGCAATAATTGATCACTGCCTAATGGAGGCACTACCTCAATGAGGTTTTAGACACTTGGCCTGGGAGGGCAAATCCAATCCATCTAATACTGAATTTACCTTTGCAATCAGTTGAGTTTGGCACTTCAGAAGACCTGTGAGGGCAGGCCAGTTCTCCTTAAAATAGACTTTTCCCTTTTTATATTTATTCGATAGGTAACTAGGCACCTCCAGAACATAATACAGTCCATATATATTAGACAGACACACCTTTTCAGAGCAGGAGTGTCATGAAGATCAGTAGCTCTGAGAGTGCTCTCCTGTGGATGTACCAAGGTGGATCAGAGCTGCAGATTCCCAGCAATGTGCTGGGGAGACTTTTTGGTGCTGGGGCCAGGGTCTTCTGGCTATCATTTGCTGAGAAGGGTCTGGAGAGTTTGGAGAAGACCAAAGCCCTGCTGGTCTCCACAGGGTGAGCCCATCACACAGAGCTGGTGGAGGAGGCATTGTCTCTGTGAGATAAGTTGAATGCACTCAGGATTGAGGATAATTCGGGCTGAAAGGGACCTCAAGACATCTCTAGTCCAACATCCTGCTTAAAGCAGGGCCAGGTTTGAGGTCAACCTGTTCCTGTGCTTTCCTCGTAATGAAAGAGTTTTCCCTTTTATCTGGTCTGAACCTCTCTTATTTCAACTTGTACCTGCTGCCTCTCGTCCTCTTCACATGCATGGCAAAAAACATGGATGTGGTTGCTTAGCTGAAATCTGGCTTTGAAATGTACACAGAGCATAAGGAGAACAATTAAATGTAATGCCTAAAGAAGATCTTCAGATATTCAATATTTCTACTACTGTTTGCACGTTACTAGTAATTGTTTTGTTGGCTAAGGAATGATAAGATGCTCTCTGCCAGAGAGACATACTAGGCCGAGGTACAAATACTGAGCAAAAGAGGCATTTTCAAGAAATCTGAAACTATTTGCTAGATACAGAAATGTGCAAAATTCAAAACTGACATTTTAGAAACTATTATGAGTGTTGTTTGGAAGCAAAATGTGACTTTTAGAATTGTAAATAAGTAAGTGCTTTTCCTAAGCATATAATTTTTTTCCCACTTGAATGAAGCTTAGTGACTATAACAATAATTATTCTTGGGAGGACCTCAGACCTAGCTCATTACCTTGCCATGTCCAATCGTCACTGAGCTGCCAATGGGACCTCTCTCTCGCCAGCCTTGTCCTGGTGAGCGATGTCCCTGCCTGGGTTGTGGTTGCTCTCTGCCTCTCATGTGGCAGCCCTGCTCTTGCTGCCCCCTAAAAGGATCTGAAATGGCAAAGTTTTATTTTTATGTGCAAACATCATGTTTTTTAAAAAGTCACCTGTTTGCACCTAGTGAACCCAGCCTGACTGGTCCCATGCTGAACAAATGACATGGCAAGCTTGGACAGAGTCCAGACAGGTAGCCATGCCACAGGCTGGAGCAGAATGTCTGGCAGCATTTCCAGGGATGCTCATGCTGTGCCACTTCAGCCACACTGGCCACACTGGCCAGACCCCACCATCACTGCTGGCATCCAGCTCTGGGTGATTCCACATTGCACGGAGACCTCCCAGAGTCCCCGCACAGCCCACAGCAAGTGAGCACTGGGAATTCTTGGGATGGCCAAAGGTGTTGCCTTCAGCTGCCGCCTGCCCTGGCCCAAGCACCAGCCAGAGCAAGGTGCCCAGTCCCCAGCTACAAGGGAGGCCAGGTAAATCGCGCCAGCCCAGGTGCTGCAGTCGTGGAGGCATGCACCCTTCACAGACTTGGAGTGCTTCCTTTTGGGAGAGGCAGGGGTGAGAGAGCAAGTACTCCAACGAGATGCAATCATCCTTATCTACCTTGGCTCTGAAAGCCTGGGTGCATGGTGGTAGCACAGGGTGCATGATGATACCACAGATGCTGCTTCAGCTCCTGGCTCAGAGAATCTGTCCCCTAACTGTGGGGCAGAAAATCCTGGGTTGGACTTGGGGAGATTTAGACTGGATGTTTGAAAACACCTTTTTTTCTCAAAATGGGAACAGACCATCTGAGGATGAAATCTCCATCACTGGAGGGTTTGAGGAGCAGGTTTGACACTCAGCTGTCAGGAATGTGTTAGGTGGTTTTCGTCCTGGCTTTGGACGAGGGGATGGACCCTTCTGGCATGTTTCCTTTTGATTCTCCAGTTACCACGAGGTAGTGCCTATGTCTCCTTGAGTACAAAGGGAGCCAAGGAGTGCGACTCCTAACTTGGGACCACAGTTCAGTGCCTGGAATTAGATGGAATGAGCTCAGGCTTTAGCTGCTCATCCTGAGCTCATTAGTTAGTGAGTTACTAAATCTGCCACTTGAATTATTTCTGATAGGAATGAGACAGCTGGTGTCTGGTTGTGACCATTCATATTCAGCTCATGTTTGAACTTTTCCGGCTACACCTTTGGATGATCCAGTTCACCAGCCTGTTTTATGCATGCTGATCCTGCTCATCAGGATGCCCACGTGGACCCCAGGCTGTAATTATTCAGCTCTATTATACGAACAAGTTGGACAGTGGATGAAGGCAGGGGAGGAAGAGGTCTTAGGTTCTGGCTTAACTTCATTCTCCTTTAATTCAATAGTTTTCCAATTGACCTCGGAGAGAGCAGAGAGAGACCGTGTTTAAGAAAAACACCTCTTGCTGATGTTGATGATAAAGTGAAACCTCTGGTGGTTAGTTGTACCCAACCTAAGTAATTAATCTCTCAGCTTCAGGGTAAGTCTTAGCATTTGCAGAGGACATTTTCACCACTCCCTTGTAATACAGGAATGACAGGAAGGGTCCTGATGTATGTGTCGGAAAGCAAGCCCAGGTCCTCTGACAATACCTGATTAATCTTCAGAACACCATATTGATCCTACATGAATAAGTATCATTGCTGTTTATCAAATTTCTGCAGCTTGCATAATACAAACTGCTGGAAGACTTTAATACATGAGGAAATCCATCTGATCCAATAGACAACCAATTTGTTTGCGATTTCTTACAACAGGGAAGCTCTCAATTTTTGCCTCTTTGCATTCACCTAATTACCTGACTTTGTGCACCTAATTAACTTACAATGCTGTCATCAAGGGAATCCATGATCTTTCCAAACAATTCTGTGGCAGCCAGAGATTAGCCCTCTGTATGAAATACACAATCTGGTTTTTGATAGCTGTGTCCATTTTGCTCTATTCCCTTCTGTATACCCTTTCAAAAGAATCACAAGTGAGGAGAAACAAAATTGAAGGAAGGGCAGAAGAAATACCATGTACTCCTGAGACAGCATTGCGTGACAGTGAATGCTAAAGAGATCATATGTAGATGAAAGGTAGATTGCAATTCCCTTCACCTTTCATCACAACAAACAACTCCTAACTGTTTACTTTCCCTTTACATCTGATGGATTTAGCCAGGGCATATTCATTTCCACATCCTTTTTCCATGCTGCCAAGGGTGGTTCTATACTTGAGATGATCTTTTCTTACCTGGTCAAGACATTTCAAGAATTTGTCCAAAGAACAAGCTCCACCTGGCATCTTCAAGGACACTTATGGACTCTTGTACTTGAATGTAACAGTGGGAGTCGGGAGTTTTGGGGACTGTTTCTGTCTCTGGCACTAATCACTAGAGGAGGGACTCAACAAGAAGGCTCTGACCTTTTAAAAGATAGTTAGACTCAAGTATTCACCAAGATCTCCTCTGCTGCAAGATGGAAGAGAGAGCCACTTGTGGATGTGTCATTCCACACCAAATAAATATGTTTAAGTAAGTAAAGTAACTCACCTCCAAGGTTAATACTGACTGTAGGAATGCCTCTATACTGCAGTGATGCTCCATGTCAAATGGAGACAGTAAGGTTCTTAGGTATCATATGAGGGCAGCCGTGAAATTTTAGCTGCTAATATATGTCAAGTGTTCTTATATCCCTGTGTAAGGAAGTAAAATTGAATTTGTCCTCATTTTTATCCAATATCAGAAAGAGCAACAATCTCTACAAAACTTTTCTCCAGTGAGAGAGATCTCCAGAAAAAACCGTAACTGCATTAGTACCTCTTCTGAGTCCAGACAGTGATTATTCTTATAGCAGGGAGCAGGAGGATGGAGATCTCTTGTATTTTATGTACAACTGTGTAGGCTGTTCATATTCACTTAAAGGTCTTGCCTCGCTCCCATCCATTGGTGTGCATCAGATTACGTGGGCAGTGGTGTAGTTAGTCCAAGTGCAGTGCCATGTGGTGCCCTCAGGACTTTCCTTTTCCCATTTTCAGTTTTTTAGCTTTTTAATTCTGGTGCACTAATTATGCTGCCCATGACAATGGGCTAATAAGTGTTTGTTCTGTCTTCTCAGCATTAGCCTGTATTTGCCTGTCTCTGTCAAATCTTTGCTTCTCACGCCAACTTGCCTTTTTACTCTCT
Source organism: Balaeniceps rex (assembly GCA_013401315.1). NCBI lineage: Eukaryota > Metazoa > Chordata > Aves > Pelecaniformes > Balaenicipitidae > Balaeniceps > Balaeniceps rex. Next base: position 161,774 of record VYZW01008651.1, read on the forward strand.
TCATGCCTCTTAAGATATACTGAGTGATACTAATTCCTGGCAGAACTGGACTCTTAAGTTAGATTTTCCTTGGGTTTGTATTAAATCTCCCTAGTCTTGGCTATCCTGAACATTTTGAGCCAACAGCGCATTTTACCTCCTGGCTGAGCAGCAGTAAGTAAACACAGCACCAGTCTGCAATCCTGTCCTTGCAGTTACCCACTATTAATCTCTTTCCACGTTAAGAATTGGCCATTTGTTCCTACTCTTTGCTCCTTATCTCTTCTCCAGCTTTTAATCCATGACAGGACTTTACCTTTCACCCCTGGATTGCCAAGTTTCTCAATAGCCTCTTGTGTGGGACTTTATCAAAAGCCTTTTGAGAGCTGTTGGAGCCCTCCCTGCTCTGCGGTTTCATTAACCCTTTCAAGGGATTCAAGTTGAAAAGCAAGAGCCTGAGAGAAGGAGGAAGATTATTGCTTACGGGAAGTTTGCTGGTTGGCACATCTGTCATCATTTTTGTGTTTTCTTGGCCAAGTGGCTTCCAGTTGCAGGAGTGATGTGTGGTTTATATTAACCTGCTTTTCTTGGGGGTGGTCTGGCTGTTTGTTGCTTCACCACATTTTCGGAGGGAGCACAGGAAGGCCACTCAGGTCTGTATTTTAAGGCACGGACTTATTTTGGTCTCTAGGTCTTTATGTCAAACTCCGAAGTGACTGCTCCAGACCCCCAACCTTGCAGACAGACTTACATGTAGCCCATCATGCCAGTTATGCATCCCGCCTGGCAGGCACAATTCAGTTGCTTGAATGTGGGCCCGGTGCCACTTGAGATGGCCACGAGTATGTGTTTATGTGCGTTATGGTATGGCTATGTAAGTAGGTACAACACAGGCGCTATGGGACATCTGGGCCGTGCTGGATAGACAGCCGGAGGTGGGCATGTGGGTTGTCTCCAACATCTAGAGTTGGCAACAGACAGCTTGCAGCATGAAATTGGGCAAGAGGCCTCCAGAGGTCCCTTCCAACTCTGGTTTCCTTGCATATGCTCTAATACAGTCTTAGCAACACTTGGCACTTTCTGGCACTGTGCCTTCACTCCAAATCCCACTGCAAAGAGTTAGGGCAGCAAGCTCCCGGGCGCTGCAGGGCACTTCTCATTGTGCAGCCTCAGCGGGTGACTGAGCAGGGCTGGCAAAAACCAGGCCCTTTGCTCTGCTCGGAAACTTCTGTTTGCAGTGACTAGCCTTTGCAATTTTGCGTAATCATACGGAGCCCCCTCCTGAGCCCTAATCCACCACTTGAGCGTGTCTCCTTTATTGTCAGCATGTCAATTCCCCAGTGATAATGTCCCATTTATTGTTGTTGTCATTTCTCTGCCTCCACAGAAGCAGGTCCCTGGTGAATGGTCCCAAACCCCGCACAAACTAAACCTGATCACATCAGTGCCTTGTCCTCAGCAAACCCTGAACAGCCTTCCCTTCCTGCATTTGTCCTGCTGGCTGTGGCCGGGCCTTTTGAATCTTCACCTTGCAAGATGTCTCTTAAAAAGTGCTGAAAACCTTCAAATCTACGATGCCTTCACTTCAAAGTAAGCTGGATTAATTCAGCATCTCTCAGGGCACACCTGACTAGTGTCTCTGGCTTTTGCTCTCCTTTTTACCTGCCATTTCACCTGTATTATCATCCTCATGGCTGGACTTCTGTTTTCACTTGGGTTTGTCATCACCATAAGACCGGCAGAGGAGAGTACAGGCAGTAAGTGAATCCTGGTATGTCCCCCGTTTCCTTGTGAGAACCATGCCCATTTCCTTTTCTCCCCACAACCCTGACTCTTTGCTGTGCTTGCTGCACATGCTCCTGGGGGCTCAGTCGTATGTGCTCCAGCACTATTTATTATGTAAACAAAATACAGCAATTGTTAATGCATCTGGACAGGAGCTCTCTGGGTCCTCGGGGCAGGCAATGGGAATTTCACCCCTGGCTTGCTTTTTTTTTTTTTTAATCTACCATTGGTTGAAATATATACATATATTAATTATATACAAAGTACTTTGGGCATAGATAAATATACAGTTGTTTTTTATAGCAGTCACCATACAACGAATAGAGCAGGAGTTGCAGAGCATGGACTGAAATCTCTGGCTCTCACAAGGAATCCCAGAATTCCCAGAAGTACTAAAAAATCTAAGGAGAAAGATAATAGCATATTTCAGTCACTACCTGTAATCCTTAGGGGCATCAAAAGACACTGGAGGGATCCGTTATACATAGTGAAGAGTCTGAAGAAATACCGCTGCCAAGAAATCAATTCCCGGCTCGTAAACAAGCGGTTAGCAGTTTACAGAGAAACACGTTCAACCAGGATATATGACAGTCATACAAACACAGCTACCTCTCCCGAGACAGCTGCATTACAAAAGCTTTAACCCTTCAGGCAGTGATCAGAAAACCAGCCAGTTCTGGGAGATGTCTTATTTAACCGTTTTGCCTCCTTAGGAAGCAAACACCATAAATCTGTTTCCTGGGCGAGAGCCAAGGGCTCGCTGAGGTTGATGGTTTTACCCCAAAGCTCCTGAACAAGAGTTCAGGAGTCAAAGCAACAGTGATGTTGTGTAAATACTACTAAAAGTTGCCAAAACAACAAACCTGACAACAATGGATAATATACTATAACTGTTTGAAGAAGAGAGATGTTCAAATCAACACTGTTCATGCCAGATAGAGACCCTGAAGAGCAAATCTGTTATCGCCAGAAAGCAGGGAAGTGCCCTCTGCAACGTGACCTCCTCGTTTCTTCACCTTTTGCAGAGGTTTGACAGCTTTTCATTAAATTCTGGCATTTAGTTATATTAGTGTTCCAGCTGCCTTGCCTTTCTGAAATACTGCTGCAGACCAGGGGATACCCTCAGTTTATTGATTCTGCCAAATACCTGTATTTTTGGTAGGACTTTTTCCAGGAGGTTTTCTGATGGTCGTAAAAACAAGTTGTTCTGCTTATGTTCTGTTTGAACTTTTACAACAGGATAAAAAGTGTTAATCTGAAGGAGAAAACTGCAAAGATCAGAAATTCAGTTGCATTCCCCACCTTCTTGCAGCCAAAAAGTATTTACCAACAAGGTATGAAACCTGGTGTAACGCAGTACTACCCTGGCCAGTGGAGGATTAGGAAAAAAGTAGGTAACATTTGCTGGAAAGGGAAAGTTTTCATACACAATGGGGAAACTGAACATCATTTCCTTAAATGTCAGCGGAGTGAATAATCACATAAAATAAAATTAAAAAAATTCTTTTCTGCACCTGAAAAAATAGAATACTGCTGTGGGATTCCTGCAGGAAGCGTATGACTTAGACTTAAATCTGAGTAAATCAGATTTTGCTCAGCTCAGCTTGAGAGCATCCAAAGAAAAAACGAGCTGCTCTTCTGTTCTGTAAAAACACAGCTTTTCCTCTATTTAATTTTGGGACTAACAAAAGGGGAAGATTGTTATGAGTCAGAAGTAAATTGCTTTAGTATGAAATAATTTTTATTAAACTCACTGACCTCAACTGTTTTAATTTAGCTTTCTTAAGTGCATTACAGAGAAACTTTATCCAACCTTGACGCTCTGGTGTCTCAGGGATTATATATCAAGCTCATTTTAAATCACAGATTTAACACATCATATGTTAGCTTTCAGCACCTGATAAATGTTATGGGTTTCCTAACGCTCTTGCAGAATTGGAACCACCAATCATTTGGCTCTCCAACTGTTGTTTGACTATGTGGCATTAAAGGCTGAATATTTTATTAACAAAAGGAAAACAACCCTTAAATTAAAATAAAATACTCCACCCAATAGCCCAACTGCATAATGCTCAACCTCAGATCCAGTTTGTGCTCTTAGCTGTCTCCAGAATACACAAATTGGATAGTTTTGACAATTAAAAATGTTTTCTAGTAACATGCTAAAGGTGGATGCGATTCAATAACCTGCCAGAAGTCCCACCTGCTACAATCTAAGGATGTCTTTTTAAAAGGAAAATAATCAAAGCAAAAGAGTTTTGCAAGCTGAAATAACAGAACGCTGCAGTTTGCTAAGAGCAAGCAGCATCATTTGGGGCACTATGCACAGCAAGACTGAACCAAACAAACGTTCAGACACAAATGCTGAAATTGAGTGGAAATAGCCCCAGAATCATAGTCATGGTGGTTGGAAGGGACCTCTGGAGGCCTCTTGCCCAACCTCCTGCTCAAAGCCGGACTACTGCCAACTCTAGATTAGGTCAGATGTGGTTTTGCTAGCCCAAACCTCCAAAAGACAAAGACTGTTTGAAAACCTCCAAAGACAAAGACTGAGCAGCCTCTGTACAACCTGTTCCAGTGCTGCACTACATTTCTCGTGAAATTATGTTTACCCTGCTACCCTCCCAAGCTGCAGACTGTGGCCGTTGCCCTCTCTTATACTGCCCTGTGCTCCTGAGAAGAGTTTGGCTGCATCATTTTTATCATTGTCCATCAAGGAGTTGTAGGCAACTGCTTGATTTCTCCTTTAACTCCCTTTTGCCAGACTAAACAAGCCCAGCTACCTCAGCCTCCGTTTCTAGAAGTGCAGGAGGTCCCTGACCATGTTAGTAGAAATGTATTATGAAGTTGGGTGTCCAAAGAAGCCCAGGCGTGGTGTTCCCATACTGAATGCAGCAGGTGAATGTCATTTTTAATGTATGGTCTGAAGTAGGTGCCACAGTCCTTTACAGACCTGCCCAGTGATGGAAACCTCCAACTGCCTGAAATAAAGAGCACAGCCTTTTTGGCAGAGCAGGGATGAGGTTGGTTCATGAAGGGGAAGGGGAAGGTATGACATGGCCATCATCTCTGGAGAAATTGCCTCCTGCCAAAACTTTCATTCCTCTGAAAGCATCTCAACCCAATGAGCTTGTAATTTAATCTCCTGTGTTTCTTCTCAGGGTGATTCAGTTTGCTGTGGGTTTTATTTGCACATATGTGGTTTGTAGTTAGAGGGATGCCAGCTCTCTGTCTATGAGAACTAAGGGAACCGGCTGAATGTTAGACTGGTGTTGGCAAGCACCTGCTGCACAATAAATGCATCCCCTGCTTTTCCAAATCTCCCTCTTTTCATTGCCTGCTCTTTCTTCTTCTCTCATTTATTTTTCCCCATTTCTTAATTTTCTTTTTCTGGCTTTCTACTCCTCTTTTAAAACCAAACACCTCTTTTTCCCCATTCTTTGTTTCTTTCCCCATCTTCTCTGCTCCCTCCCCTTCACAGCCCTGCATCAGCCTTGATGCTAATGTTTGAGCCAAATTTGTGAACCCATGCAGCTCACATCCCAACTGCATTTATAAACTAACGGAAAAACTCCCACTTTCTGCTGTGGATCTGCTAAGCTGCGGTGGATTTGTAAGGGAGATATATTAGAGCCAATGACAGAAAGCACTTCCTGCGTCACCAACAAGGGAAGAGCAGCCAGCTCTCTGGGTTTCTGGGGACGTGCTCTGTCTCCACCGTGGTGGTATTTGTAGACTGTAGCACATTTGTCCATAATTTACGGATGTCAGGCAGCCTGACTGGGGCAGCCGCTTTTACCGGGTGAGCAGATGTCCAGAAATCCTGACATATCCTCTGCGCACGGGAACATCTGTGCTGTAGCGTCGGAGCAGTCAGATGAAGGCTCCCAGGAAGCCACGGGGGATCCTCGGTTGTGGCAGTAACATCAGCTGCTGCGTGACCCCGGCATGGAGGGTCTGGAGGGCATGTCCCTGTGCGCCTGCAGGCTTTTGCAGCCATAACGAGCAGGCAGTGTCAGGGCAACATAGGGGTCTGAGGATATTTTTATCTGTGCCAGAGGCTTGCTATGTTGCTGTGGATGTCACTGCATTTTTGACGCCTAGATTCACTAGCTTCAGCACAAAGATTGTGTTCCCTTTTTGTTTTTCCACTCAGACCATCAGCAGGGATGCTGAGGATTTCTTGGTGTTCCTTAAGCCCAGTGGAGACCCGATCCTCAATTGCATGTCCCATGAGCCACAAGGGAAACCTACAGCACAGTCTGGAAGTACGTGGCATTCCTCTATTTTTGGGGCTGAAAATAAGCAGGTTTATTCATACAGATCTGAGGCCTTTTCAACTGCTGTGGAGGAAGAGATGTGCCCTAAGCCCAAGTTTTACAAAGTCCCATGTAGGTGACACTGAACAGGGAGGACATGACGCCAAACCCTTGGGGTTGCTGTCAGAGCTGGTGGCACTCGCTCCTCCTTCACCAGTGTCCTGGCAGCAGCAGCCCATGTATGGAAGGATCCTCACTGCCCTCTCAGTCCCTGCATGAAGCACTCTCCATCTCTAAAGCCAACAGGGCTAGGTCTGGAGCGGCTTTGGTCAGCAAGGAGTCCTCACCCCCATCCTGCAGGGATGTTCTGAGTTTTGTCTGGAAATATGGTGTTTTCAGACATGGGGGGATTAAGGTATAAAAATCCCAGAGCCAATGCTGACACCACATTTACAGGATCTACGGCAGGGCCAGTCTGTAAGGCATGGTGACACATTTACCTAATAGGGAGGGAAAAAGCAAGGGAATGAAGGCATTTCCCTGTAGCTTCCCCAGAAGAGGCATGGCATTGATGGTGATATTCTCACCACCAGATATCGCTTTCCCTGGGGAACCAGGCAGCCAGGAATAACACTTCACTCTACAGCTGATGATGGAGAGGGAGCAATCACCGCCCCAAATTTCCTAAATAGCATCCAGCAGCCTTGATCATTGCAATGACTGCCACTGGAGAAGGTGGGTGATAGACCATGGCAAGGGCTAGAGGACACTGTTTCAGCCTCGCCAAGTGTTGTCACTAGGCCACACGCATCTCATGTTGTTAACAGGCTGCAGACCCTGTGCCTTACAAGGTACAAGCTCTGGGTTAGACACACGTCCAGGATGGAGAGACTGTAATCTGGTCATCTGATGCTGCTCCCTCTTCCATGATCTCATTGCTGGCATCTGTCAGCACCATCCTCCGGGGAAACCCCTCACTTATCAGGTCTTCACTCCTGTCAGGGACACAGTGCTGCTCTCACCGCCCTGGCTAGACGTGGGGAAATCCAGCCTCCCCAGATAGATGGGTTTCCATGTTTGGTCTTCTACAGCAGTAGAAGAGATGGTGTCTCTGTAGGCGAGCACCGAAGTGGGCCTAGGTGGCTCTCCACCCAGGAGGAGCTCCCCGGCAACTCCTAAATCAGGGAGCACTAAACCAAATGGCATCTCCGGTTGGAGACAAGCAAGCTCCTGTTCTGTTACCTGGGCCTCGCAGCCCAGCAGGATGCTCTGCTCCTGACACTTTTGGTCCAAAGTCCAGCTAAAACTCTCTTTAACTAGCTTAAAGAAAAAGTTGTATTTATTATAGCTATAGATATAACTATTTTTATTGTCGATAAAAAGTTATATCAAACTTGGCCAATGTGGAGAAATCTTTTGTTCTGCTCAGAGCATTGAAAGTAAGCATGACTTTGCCCAAAATTTTCTCTCTGATTTTAATATTCTGCATTTTTTATTCTCTCAAACTCCTGGAAAGGGAGCAGTCATTCCACATTGCACCCCTGTGTTTTGCGACAGCCTCTTCTGCAGCACCCTCGGGGCTCCTTAGAGGAAAAGTGTCACAGGAGGGAAATCACCTCAACCGGGACTTTCAGAAAGATAGATGTGCTGAAATTAAAGGCCACTCTTGACTATGTTATATTAATAAACAGCCCTTTCCCTTCCTAGTCCCAGGGAAGAACTCTTTCCTAGATGGGAATGCAGCTCTCCGTGTCACAAGCAGAACATCCGAAATTAGCTGAGGGGTTTGAAGTCTTTGCCAGCAGTGCTCAAACAGCTTACCTCCTGGCAGGGTGCCCGGGCCCTCTCTGTCCCTGCTTGGGAGCCACAGCTGGCAGTGGCTGTTAACCCTTGAAGCCATCACCTGATCCCCTGGCCAGCACAGAAAATGATAGGGAGCTTTGCAGACGTCCTGGCTCAAAGCCACCCCTGCCCGCCGAGCCTCAGGGAGAAACGCACGCAAACTGGAGGCCATGCAGAAGAGCCGACAGCTACTGATGTGTTGGAGAGGAACCCACAGAAATGCCAGGTCCCATGAGGCCACACCACAGCTACATGTTCCTGCTGCAGTTGGAGAAACCCTGGAGGAGAAGTGGGCCCCTGCTGTGTTATGTGCTTTACAGATGCAGCGCATGCAAATAGTCCGGGGAATTTGTCATCCCCAAAGAGTTTAGCATCCAGGAGGAACTTACAAGTACTGCTGGGACCTCAGCTCCACTTGGCTTTTTTCTTAAGGGTGATGACTCCCTGCAAGCAGCATAACTTGAGCTGGCAAATATGCCCCCAACGGCAACTAGAGATTGAAGGAGCAGCCGGAATACCTTTGTTTGTCCCCTTGCAGGGATCTGGTTGGGATTGCTGCTTTCCAGCTGCCTCAGCTTGATCACCATGCCTGTCCACCCTGAGGGACTCTCCATCTGGGATGTTCTCCATGACTCTGGGGCTTGGCGGGGTGCAAAGCCTGACTGCTGTGCACAGCCTCCCTCCCTGCCTTCTCCCGCCATTCCCTGTTCGATAATGCTAAGCATTATCTTGTCCCAGGAACTGATTTCATCTCATGCTTGACTTCACATCTCAGGCCCAGGAGAAGCTCTGCATGTCTCAGAGCTTATCAGAAGCCCATGATCCTTTTGGATGCCTAATAACAAAGCAAACATCTCCGTCTCGTTCCTTGACCAGATATTTCCTCATGCACAGAGGTGAAATCCTTCCTTTGAAACATGTCTTTATGAAATAAACTTGCAAGCACCACTAGCTCCAAACTCCTTTGTGTCACCGCTTCCCCCAGCCTTGGCGTCCTCCCCCTGATTTCTCCTCCTTTCGCTGCCGTAGTCAGAGCAGGCTGGTGGAGGTGTTGGCCCGACACTGCCGGGCAGGCAGGTGGGCTGACATACACACTTCTTAGCTCCATTCCTGGCTCTCCGTTTTCCACGCTCGTCGCAGTGACAGGTTGATACGACGTGGGTGTGCTGGGAGACAGCAGCACAGACAGGAGACCCAGACAGCCCATTCGGGAGCACAGCAGTAGGGCAAGAACCAGGGAGATTCCTGGAGAGCATTGGAGCTGCAGGGAAACTGCAACCACAACTGGGAAACACAAGTGAACTTGCATAAATCACTCCACATGCCACATTTATTCCTCCAGTGCTCATAGAAATGGCAGAGCCCAGCTACAGCTTGGAGTTTATTGGATTGCTGCTGGGCTAACGAGATTCATGGGAAAATTAAAAATTGATCAGATGAGCTAAAAACAATGTGTTCTGCTGGAAAAAGTTGGCTTCAAGTAATTTTGCAACTCGGAAAAGTATTTTTTTGAACCACGCTTGACATCGCTGAACACGTATTGTTTTGCAACTGGAGTGGGGTGACGGGCAATCGCTGCGTGCTTGAAATGGAAGTGAAACATTTCAGTTTTGCTGACTGGAATCTTTCTTTCAGGTTTACAGCTTGAAAAATGCTTCTGTGATTGTGGCTTTTCATTGCAACTCATGACAGATTTATTATTCTTTTCTTTGATACCCTAACAAATTTCACAGTGAAAGAAAACCGCACTCTGCCCAGCTCTGGCTGCACGCACTTTGGGGCCAGACATTGTTTTGCAGGGAAGGCTGTAGTGTGTACACTTAAAACAAGGGCTACCCCAAGCCCACTTGTGCAACTGGCTGTTTAACCCAAACATTAGTATTAACAGTCAACAAGCCAAAGCAACTGTATCTACCAAGTCCCCAGCAATGACATCTTGCAGTCTGGATGCAGGCATCCCCACCGGGCGTTGCCTACCTGCACCAGGGTCTGGGCCCCGTTCAGCTGCCCGTGCAGAAGCACATAGCACCATTTGGGGTCCTCTGCAGTCACTGGACCACCTGTACAGGGCTGGTGGCTGTGACAGGGGGCCAGGGGTAGATTCCTGCCCGTGCAGAGCAGCTGGGGGCCAGGCAGGCTGTGAAATGGCATCACCTGCCTCTGTTTATGCAACAGCACAACACTGTCCTCCTCTGCTTAAAGAGAAGACTCTTCTCTACCTGAATATTACTAGGGGAGTGAGAGTGTGACAGTGTTCATACCCCTTCCTACAGAGCTTCTCCCCACTGTCGAGGCAGTCGGGACTGGGGGGGTGGATCTCATTGTTCTCCTGACCTTAAGCACCACAATTAAACCAGACCCTTAATGTAAGACCTCTAAATTCAGCCCAAAGTTCTTGCAGGGCCCCAGCACTTATCACCCCAGACCCAAAGCTCTGGCAGGAGGTTTCGGTGGCTGACAGCTTGATTTCTGCCATGCAGTGAGCCAAGGCTGGCTCAGGAGGGGAGGCTGAATGTTTGCAAAGTGCGTTGGGGTGAGAAGCACCAGCACCCCCAGAGCGTCCCCTGCAATGGCCGTCTGCCCCCAGGGTGAGGAGGTCTAGGTCCCCGCAGGAAACTGTAGGACCTGTACCCAGCACTTTTTTTACAAGGATTTCCAACAGAGATTTACAACAGCAATTGCCTCTGGTAGAAAAACTGAGCATTATTAGTGGTACAGTCAAAAATCCTGGGAGTCACTGAGCATCAGGGCTGGGCACAAAATAGCCAGGGTGACAGGTCCTTTGAAGGGGTCCTTTCTGGTGGGGCCAGGTGCCATTTTAAAATGAAGGCGCAGGTTCTCTTTTGTCTCTCACCTGTGTGACTTGCTTGGGGTCATTTTTGGTTTGATCTGCTGGAAGGGAGAGGCGAGTTGGGACTGCTCTGTTTAGTCTTACTCATCTGGCATCTCGCTATCGCACTTCTCTCCTGGCTGGACCAGCTGTTCCCCACAATCAGTCCCACTGAGATAGCAAAACCAGCTAAACGTGCTGTTCCCAGTGTGTCCCTCCAGCCTACAAACAACCTTATGCCTTCCACAAGCCACCGAGGGAGGCCCCTGTGGAGGACACAGAACTCCCTTTGGGGCCTCTGAGGCAAGCAGGGGATTACCAAAAGCAGAAGAGAGGTTTGCAAAAGTTGTCCTCAGCACTGGGGACCCAAGCAGACTTCAGCGCAGACCCAGCCGTAAGGAAATCAAACCTCCCCATGGCATGGATGTGCTGTCTGGGTGCTGTCTTACCTCTCTTTCTTCTCTAGTCCTCCCTTTCCCAGAAGATGCAGGACATCTGGCCCAGGTGACCTCCTGTGATGGCACACCAGTCACATAAGCTCCCATGTACGGAGAGGAAAGGAATCCTGTGGGGAAAACCCAAGGAGAGAAGATTTCCATCTTCTCCCTCCACATACACAACTTTTTTCATGCAGGAGGAGGGTGTCCAGGCAGGACTGTAAAAGCCCATGGCATCTCTCAGAGACTTGCTGTAGCACAGAGGGGTCCGGGGGCACAAAGCATGGGCTGGGCGTCCCCCTGGTGAGACGGACAAGCAGCCCAGGCTGCCTTGCTCCAGGAGCATTGCACAGGCTTTTGCACTGAGCAAAACTTTGCTCCACTTCCTACCCTGTCCACAGCACCAGAAGCAGCGCAAAGCACAAGGAAGCTCAGAGCCAAAGGCGCAGTTTGTGTCCCCTCCTGGGAAGCCTCCTAGAGAAGTTGGGCAGTGGCAATGCCACTGGGAACCAAGGCAGAAATGTGCTGCAAACCACCACAGCTGCAGCGAAGGGATGAACCTCTGAATTTCAGCTGACTCTTGGCTAGAAAACTGCAGAAGGGCTATGCCGGCTCAGCTTTCCTGTTCTGCTGCGACCACAAGCAGGACCAACAAAAGGCTACATAATGTATGTAGCTGCATCTGCTTTGATGATTTTGCCAGCACAACTGCATCGATGAGGAGAAGGACTTTTTGCTTACAGTCTTAACCTAGGCACACCAGCCAAGACTTATCCTCTAAATTAAGTCCAAAAGGCTGAAAAAAAAGGTTTGTGGCTTCAAAAAAGTTGAAGGAATTAGCCTTGTTTAGTCTACAAAAGGAGGCTAAAAAGCCATAAGATAATAGTCTTCCAACATGTAAATGTTGCTGTAAAGGAGGAGGTGGTCAGTTGTTGTCCCTCAGCTCCTGGCAGGAGGACAAGAGGCAGTTGGAGCAATATCCAGCAAAAGTGACTCAGGTTAGACCTGAAGAGTAACTAAAAGGAGATTAAAACACCAGGCAATAAAATTGGAGATTAAGTTACTGAAGAAAGCTGCAGACTCCCCATCTCCGAAGGTTTTTAATGACAGATGAGACTAACTTAGACCGGCAATAGTTTGGGAATACTTGTTCCTTACTTGGTGAAGGAAATCTGGATAACTTCTGGCCCCATCTCAGCCAGAGATTCTGTTTTAGGGGCTGAACATGGGCAAACAGGTGCGCAAAACTAAAAGATAAAGCTACTTTGAGAAATCATTGCCCACAAGAACAAGCCACTCTACGAAATACGGCATCCCAACATTTTATGCTCTGCTTACTTCCCATCTCCTGTATTGCAGTTACACATATTGGTCAATGCCTCACCCTGCCTTTCTGTCCTCTCCCCTTTCCCAAGCCCTGACCATGCTTTCCCCGGGAGCAGGGCTGCTACACGATATTTAGTAGGTATTTTCAGCACTATGGCATCTCCTCCCACCTAACAAAGCTGAAGTCAGGACCTGGTCCTGCGGTGATGTGAACCTGTGGCTCCCAAGAGCTGGGGTGCGAGCCGCTAAGCTGCGCTTTCCATATTACAGAGTTCACTGAAACTTCAGGGCCAGACTGATTTATTGACGCTGCCTGAAGCCTGCAGGCATGGCGGTGACCTCGTGTTGGTGAGCAAGGGCCAGCTGATCTTCCAAGGTGCTCCTGCTTGAAACAGGTGGATGAAATCCCTCCTCACCCCAGCAGAATAGATGTAAGCATTGAGCCAGTGTCAAAGTCGCATCCAATGACCTCCTGGTAGCCAAGTGCTGAACCAGCTGAAAAGGTTAATAGCATTTCAGCCAGAACAGCTGGATCTAATAGAAAATGAGTCAAGATGATACATAGTTGGCATTGCAGGAATAACAGATGTCACCCGGGTTGGTTGTACCAGCGTGTTGATGAACTGAAACAACTGAAAAGAGACTCTCATGACCACAGCGTATCACCCTCTTCCCGTCCACTGAAACTGAGATGACCTGCAGATGTTATACACAGATTTTCCGGTGACCAGGTTTCTGCACATGGCAGATACAAGGCAGATCTCACAGCAAAACGTGATCTTGGGAAGGGCCATTTGCAACGAGGGATGTGGAGATGGATCAGGATGCAAGGTGATGGATATAACCCGCAGTTTTGATTTGCGTTAGGACTCTGCAGTCTTCAGTCCCAGGCCCAGCAACATCACTGCTGCCACCCTGGACGAGGCATGCCAAAACCCCAGATATGCCATTTTACCTTCTCTGCTGTTGTTGAAGAGATGGTGATGTATGCAGGTGGGGGAAAAAAAAAAAGCAGCTACCTAGCTCAGAGCATCTTTTATTGTCCAAATTAAAGGAGGCACATGGGGGCAAGATGAGGAAAGCAGCTTGCAGGGAGAGGGGCTGTGAAGCCAGTCTTCCTGCAGGCGCTGCAATGCCGCACTGGCAGCACCTCACTCCCAGAGCTGTAAAAGGGATTAACTTAACAAATTTAAAAAGAAAAAGAAGGCTAAAATAGGAGTCTAAAATAAGAATCAGAATCCCTCTGGTAAATTGCTGAGTTCGCTCCCTGCCGTGGAGAGCCAGTTGTGTCGGGGGGAGTGAGCTATTTTCTGGAGATGTGCTGGAAATAGCACAGGGTAGTCAGGGAGCAGCAGTGGGTGACCATCAGCAAGGGAGCCTGTGGTCCCCCAAAAGCTTTCCTCCTAGGTTGGGCACCCCAGCGTACGCTGGGGGGATACAGCAGAAACCAAGCGGACGTCGGATGGGGTGGGATGGGATGGGGAAGGTGGTGGGCTCAGTGCTGCTGATTCAAGGCTGCTGGCTCCGCTTTCAGCAAAACCACCCTGTTTCTGGGCGAGACACTGAGCCCTGAGCCTTGGTGTGCCACTCATGGAGGCACAGCTGAGAGCAGGGGGTGCTGGCCCAAAAGCGTGGGACTTCTTGCAGCCCCACGACTTATGGCACCAGCCTGGCACCGTGGACCAGCCGCTCTGGCGCTGCAGTGCTCTGGCAGCGATGAGCAGCCAGTCACCTGGCAAAGCAATTACTGCCGGGCCCAATGTGCCGCTGCTAGTGCAGAAATTGAATTTCGAAGCAGTCAGCAGCAATTCCCCGGGGAGCACCAGCAGGTGGATGGGGTACAGCAGGAAGGAGGTTTTCTTACCACCTTTCAATCCTCACTCAAATGTGCTGCAATTAGACGCTAAGCCTTGAACTCAAATCCTCTGATCTTTCCTTCTGCATTCAGCAGTGCTCTTGGTTTTTCCCTTATAAAACCTGTTTGTTGAAGCCACACAAGATACCTCCCTGGGAGGTGGGCTCTAAAACACTTGTCCTGAGTTTTGAGATGACTCTGCCTCTTGCAGAGGCCATGACAGGAAGGTGGTGGACACTGGGGCACGCAGGAGAAGCCATGCAATGCAGGAGACTGGGGCTAAGAAACTATGCTAAGGAAAAACAGCTTTCCCATGTGGTAGAAAGTGGTCACAAAAGAAAAAAACATCAAACCTAATTCCCTGGTCATTGTTAAACCCGGGAAATCATCACCAAAAAGCAGGGGTTTATTTTGCTACCTTTTTTTCCCCCCAGAAGCAGCAAACTGGTGTGTAGAGCAGTACCTTGTAAATGAGTAACCATTTCTTATGGAGGTATTTACAATAGAGGCGCGTGAAGAAGTGCTGGTTGTTAGAAGGGTTTTGGTGAGATCACATGAAGCTGATGAGTTCAACAGGAGGGAGGATGGCATAGGAAAGCCTCTGTGTGTCTCAAAGAGGGAGGGAGGGAGGGAAGGACGGGGTTGCAGAGTTTCCATACCGCACCGTTTCCTGCGGGTGGTAGGTTATGTGTGGTGCTTGTCCCGGCGATGCACTGTGATAATCCTTAAGCCAGACCTTTTCTGGCCCTTCAGTATGTTTTCCACCAAGCATTCCTGAGTGTTGGTCCCTCATTGTAAGAAAGCATATGGTCAAGTTTGGGAAATGAAATCCCTGGGTGTCTCACCGGCACTCAAGCTCCGTGTTGCAATGCCCAGTGGGGGCTGTAAGCAGCCGAGCCGAGCCCACGCCAGGTCGCAGACCCACGTTAGGACTGTGCAGATTTATCTGTATTTCCAAGGACCTGTGGCTACAAGCACCCACCCACACAAGCTGCAGCCTCTGGGCCCCAAAAGTCAGACCGAGCACAGGAAAGGCCACTCAGCACTGCCACAGGATGGCCGTGCTGTGCGGGCGATGTGCCGGCTGTCCTCCTCCCAGAGACCTGAAGCACAACGTGCAGCCTCAGCCAACCTTATGCTTGAGGCACTGGACGCTGAAGCAGGGAGGAGAAGAGGATCTCCTCCATATCTCTTTGCTTTTCTACAGGACCCCTCACTCTGTACCTGAGCTCTGCCTCACCCACGTGCAGTGGCGGGGAGAAGAGGAACCCCAGGCAAGGTCCCCGTCCCTGGGGTGGCAGTGACAATGCAGTGCAGTACTCGGGAGGGCCACTGGAGGTCTGTGTGCATTTGCTTTCTCCACTGTACAGTGCTGCACAGTGCAGGATAAACCCACTCACCCTACCTTAGCCTGGGCAGGGCAGCGCACCCACCTCCCCGGGCCAGCCTCACACCCCCCAGGGTGGCTCCACTCCCATCTGAGCATCCTAGGGCAGCTCTGGGGCTTGACCCACCTTTGGCTCCGTGACAGGGTGAAAATCCAACTGCAAAACAGGAAAATCAGGAGGATGGTTCATCTGGCTCCTCTCCACCCAGGAGGCATCTCCTGCAGCTGAAATCCCAACAGACCAGTGGGAGATCCCCGCTCGCTGTTTCCCAAGGAGCTGCTTGCAGCTCTCCCAAGTGTGGAGTGAATTCATCCTCAGTTCAGACCAGGACCTTCAGGACGTGCAAACCTCTTTCCTTTCCCTGGCTGGCGGGGCTCAGGGACAGGGCGATGCTGGGGTTCTTACAATAAGGCTCATTTTTCCAGGGTCGCAGATTCCTGCTTTCTAAAGACACTTGCTGTCATCCAGCTCCTGCAGCTCCAGTCCTGCACCTTTTGCCTGTATCCCCATCATTGCTTCTCTGGCCCCTGCTGCATCAGTTGCCCTGACTCTGTTTTTAATCAAGTTCAAACATGCTTGTGAGCCACAGGATAATGGCGTGAGTGTGTGTTTGCACAGCGGTTTTCATTCTGGGAGGGCACTTACCCACTTTCCCAGCTCAACAAACAGACGGGCACAACACAGCAGCTGTCTGACACAGAGGCGGTGGTTCAGCGCCGGCACCGAGGATGCAGGATCACAGCAGTAGCTCAAGGGTGGCTTGCACCGGCTGTGTTTCAGCCCAATTTTATCCAGCCACGACTGCAGGATGGCTTCTTCCCTGCCCTGGACTCTATAGGGTGCCAGGCTGTGCTCATCGCTCTGGGCTGGGATGCCATGGGATATCACTATGTATTTTGTGAATTTGCCCAGTGCAGTGAATATAGAAACTTCACCATCATGAAAATGCCACTGGATCTTTTAAATTTCACGAGTTGTTAGGACTTCAATATGGCACCCCCAGATCACAGCATTGCCCACTACCACGTGGTGGCCCTGGTCACTCAAACCTCTCCTTTTAGTTTCTAGTGTCTGTAGATGGCAAATTTTCCTGGACCAGGACCTGTGTCAATGTGAATCCTGCAGAGCTATCAGATCAACAGTATCCACCAGGTAATTCTGAGAGTGTCGTCTTTCCAGTCACACACACTTTCTTGAAAACACTTTAAAAATACAAGATTTGTTTGTGTCTCTCTCCACCCAGTACCTCTGTTGCCAGTCCACTGCTTTACAGCTTTCACAATATTTGGTGTTTTTCTTAAAGTTCTAGTTTCTGGAACCAAGTGCCTCCCACAAAGTTCCACTTTAAAAAAAACAAGCAGAAACCACAAAAGGGCATTTCCCTCAGAATTTGGTGTAGGAAAAAAGCTTTAGAGAGTGAAATGGTTTCCTCAGCTCCAAACAGAAGGAAAACCATGAGGACCGATCGCTTGTGATCTGCTGCCAGGGTTGTTGCTTCTGGGCACTGCCACCACCCTTTCCTACCTGACCCACACTCAGATCCCAAGCTTTTCTGCTTGGATGTTTTAGGGCTGAAAGTCTTACTTGGGACATACTCCTGTGGTTTCCCTTAGCTATAACTGCATTGTCTATACTGCCCTGCTCTGGACAGGAGCTCCAGATGACGGGGGTGGACCTCACCATGAAGGGAGAGCAGAAAGCAGAGCTAAAGTAAGCAACGGCCGTCGGAGCCTTGTTGTCTGCTTTGCAAGGGGTCAAGCAAAACCTCAATATGGCTTTTTATTAACTGCACTTCGGAAACCTGCTGCCACGTTACATATCCACAAAACATCCCCCAGATACCTCTCAGTTCTGCTTGGGCAAAAGATAATCAAAATTCAGCTGGGCTGTGGTGGGCCACATGCTCTGGAGGGAGGGAAAAGCAGCAGCAAAGGCACCTTGGGAGCTGAGAGGGGCCGGAGTTATGGGGCATTTTCTTAGTACACAAGGATGCCAAGCTGGGCTGGGGGAAGGAGGCACAAGGATGGCATAGGGAAAAGGATGGCCAGCTCCAGGAAACCAGGAGCATTGCTGTTTTTCGCAAGCATTGCCGCTTGGAAGAGCAAGGAGATATTAAAAAGTGGGCTTTTTCAAGTGGCAGTGGCAGAAAATGCAGATGGCTTTCCTGAAAATGTGAACACCGCCATTCTGGGCTTATGAAGAAGAAATGCCCTATGCTTGCCATGTGTCCAGCAAAATCGGAGCAACACACACAGAGAAAACCAAAGCAGGCTTCACAGCAGACTCCGGTCTGAAGCTGCTCTAGCTTTGTCTACCCTAGAAAAATGGGGAATCCTCATTCTTGGGGCAGATCTTCATCTGACTCAGAAAAACAATGATGTGTGATCCTGCCCTGATCCTCCTGTCCCAGCTGTGAGCTTCGGGGGTGAAACCTTCCATGAGCAGATGTCCAGTGCGGTCTTTGCAGGGAGCGCATCTGAGCACTGCTGCCTGTGGCCAGCTCAGAGCCTGTCCCCAGCTCCCCAAAAACCCCTTTGCAGACCCCAGCTGATGATGCCCAACACCTCTCCCAATGCCCATGCCAGTCATGAGGAGGATGCTGGGCTCAATGTCATCTGGATCTCTGTGGAGAAGAAAAGCAAGTGTCAGACAGCTGTGGGAAATGGGATTTTAAGAGCTTGAGGCCCCCCAGACAGTGAAGGGGGGGGTTCAGGCTGATGCCTCTCTCTGCCATCAGTTTTGCTTCTCCAGGAGGAGCCCAGGTCTCTGCAGCACCCAGAGCGAGCATGCCCTCACCCCTGTGCAGAGGGAAGGGGACCCAGGACCCCGCACCCTGCAGCATCGGGGCCTGGAGGCATCACTGAGCAGGAAAACTGGAAATACCTGAAAATTTGCCTCAGCTCCTTGCTGAAAGGCATTATGCAAGGAAAGGAAAATCCCAGCCTGGATCAAGTGCTGGAAAAACCAGTGTAAAATCAGCTCTGACAGGAGCCCAACCCATATAGGGGATCTATACGGCCTCCCTCGAGGCAACACGCACATTGCTACTGGAGGAGTCTGGGGCACTCACTGGCCCTTGCAAGCAGTTACAGCACAGCCTTGCAGGCCATGCTGAAAATGACACTTTGCTCAGCAGCAGAACTGACTCCCAAATGTAACCAAAAAAACCCCTCAAATAGTCTTTTCACACCTTTTCCTGCCTTCTCATCATGGAGTTCATCTTGGGCAGGGGCATTCGTTAGTTGTATTCTGAGGTTTTTCCACCTGTGGTTGGTTTGACATCTGATTTCCCTCTTCTTTCTAGAGAATATACTCATCTCTTCTCTGCTGCAATTTTCTGCCTGTTTTCCTTCCTTTTACCTCCCCTAGGTGCTTTTCAAACTCCTTCCCCCCCTGCCTGCTGTCAGGCTGCAGTGCCTGCCATGTAGGGTAAATAAGATGCTGCTCATCCAAGTCCTGTCAGCCTCCTTAGAAGATCATAAAGCTACAGCCATACTTTGGCGATCGTTAGTTAAAATAATTGCCATTAAAAATGCCAGCAAAATAGCTGTTGGTCGAAAACACAGTCATTAACCTTCTGTTCTTCTCTTCTTAGCAAAGATGGATACACATTGACAGAGTTGTTCATGATACAGCAGATTTTGTAGTAGCATTACCCCGCTGATCCAAGCAGGTAGCCAAAGTTTGGGTGGCTGAAGGTTATTTACAGCAAGAGAAGGAACTGGCTGTGGAGGCAGGTATTTTTCCAAAGCGGTGTTGCTAATTTACAAAGAAGGTGCAAAGTCCTGCACTGAAAACCCCAAGAAAGGAGCATTTCCTGGCTCACACCATAGAATCATAGAATCATTTGGTTGGAAAAGA
>VYZW01008653.1:0-35890 GCA_013401315.1 Balaeniceps rex
AAAAAAAAAACCTACCTCAAGGTCCCCACCGCCATCAGGAAGGGTGCCTGGAAGACCCTGCAATTCATGAAATGTGGTCTTTTAAATACATCAAGACAAACACCCAGAGGAAATACAATTTCTAGAAAATGCACTTTACAGACCCAGCTCAGTTGGGTCAGCACGAGGCAGACACCCAGCCCCACAGCGTAAAACGCAGCCCCTGAACCCAGAGCGTTACGAGCAGCACCCGTCCTCAAAACAGACATGTCAGGGTTGTAGTCATCCTCCGGAGATGCACAGCTGAGCTTGGGGAAGAGCCTTGAGCCTCAGGTGATGAAGGCAGCAATTTGAGAAGAGCAGCTGTGCCTGGCCCTCCTTCGGGCCAGGGAAGATCCTTGGGAAAGACCTCCCTATCCCTCCAACCCTCCAGAGATACCGCAGCAAGCCCAAAACAGAGACTTGCTGGTTTCAAGCCCCCCTTGCTGGCCCTACAAGAACACATCATGACCCAAGCAACCATATAAACCTGGAGAGAACAGAAAGCCCACCCTGCGATCTGTCTATGCCATAAAGCCTGGATGTCATTGGGTTCCTCCACCCACACAGCACAGACAACAAACAGGAGACAATCAACACACCGCAGTGCAGCCAGTGAAAATCACTGCTCTCCTCGGGGCACGGTGTTTATGGCCTGCTGAAACTTAGCCCGGAACAGGAACGCTCAAGGCAATGGCAGCAAATAAAATGTGCACATTCTGGCAGCAAGAAGAACATTCTGGACTCCCCATGGGAATTTTCTCACATCAATTTGCAAGTCTCAACTTACAGGAGGTCCGGGTGGTCCAGGTGGCCCTGGGAATCCTGGCAGACCAGAAGGTCCCTAAAAAGAGTGAAAAATAGAAAGAATTCCCCTTCTTAGTCATTTAAATGAAAATGAAAAGGGAAAGGAAGGGTGGCTACCAAATCCCATTGCATATTTGTGGATGTGGGGCAAGATATCTCTAATGGGACTAAACTGCACCCTTCCTTCCACAGAGGCTTCTATGACTGCAGAGAGAAGAGCAGATGCATATAGAAGTATAGGGATTAGGACAGAAGAACATATCCCTGCACCTACATCCCTGCTCCCACTGGCTCTGTACCTCTCCAGTGGAGCTCTGGGCACCCAAAAGTGATGGTACGCTTGTGCAGAATGGGCTCCCTCAGATCAGACCCACTCTGTGCAGTAGCTTCTTCTGAGGGTGCTGAAAGGACACACCAGCTGGTAACTAATCTCTGTTCTTGTGACATTGGCCACTCTTTTGTCCTTACTCATAGTTGGCAAAGGAAGATACAGCTGCAAGCAGTTGCACATCTTTGGCATTGCACTGGGTGACTGGGGTGACTCTACACAAGCTGATACAAGGAATTAGAGTTGCCCGTGGGCATCTGTAGAGCTTGTAATGTCTTGTGCATCATGCTTCCCGAATGGGGTGAGACCAGAAATGAACCTTATTCTTCTGTGGTTGTGGCATGTTCAGTAAATGAGAATCAAACGGTAGGAGAAACTCACAGGAGGACCTCGAAATCCATTTCCACCTGGGAGCCCACTGGGTCCTGGAGGGCCCTGTTGAACAGAGAGAAGATCCTTACACCCATGGCGACCTCACGTAGCTGCCAAAGCCCAGGGCAAACAAACAGTCTGGCTGTACTCATTTGCCTAACCCCTCTGAGGAGCCCAATCCTGCACCCAGACAATCAGTTTACCAATGCACATCTTTCTTTTTGCTCCACCTTCCCACAGAGCATGCTTGTCATCATCGCATGCTGCCACCATCTGCACCCCCTCCGACACAGAGCAGCTCTGAGATGCTCCACGAAACAACCGAACAAAAGCTGTTCCAGAATTGGTCGCTTCCAGTGATTAGAAGGCTGCCGTGCCATGAATTTACACCACTGCCAGCTTCCCTGGGGGGTAAGGTAAGCATAAAAAACCCCACAAGGCTGCCGACCTGCAGGACTCCACATCCCTCTGCCCGGCACAGGAGAGGGACCCAAGGCCTGGGGTGAGTTCGTAACACTCAAGGAATCCAATAACGCCAGTATAATAATTTAAACTCTTTTTTTAAAAAAGAGCCTCATTACTTACTGGAGGTCCTGGTAGTCCTTTGCCCTGGAAAGAACATTTAAAACAGTAAAAGATCGCTTAGAAACTGAACATACAGGGAAAAAAAGCAAACCTCAGAAAATGCTGCTTAATTTTTTTTTCTTTTACATTTCCTCAGCCCTCCCCTGTCCCCAGTTATTGTAATTTGCCATCAGAGCAGAGCTGGAGTCTTAATCAATCCTTTTGTTGCCTCTAATAATTTGTATTCCCTTTACATCGCTGTTACCTACGAGACATCTCTAAGTAAAGCCACATACAGTGACGCGATAGCAGGACACAGACATTTATGAAGGCAACATTCTAGTTTATCTACTTTTCCCTTTTTTTTTTTTTTTTTTTTTTTTTTTCNTTTTCATTTTTACTAGACATTATCTAATGTCTAATAATTTGGCTAGCATTTTATATGCTAGTCTTTACCCCAAGCTGGCTTGCTTTTAACACCTCAGAGACTAAGAACAGGCCCTGTGTTACCAGAACAGGTCATACATACATATTTAAACACTTTGAAAAACATTTTCACTCAGTCAGGCTTTGATCCCTTTGTTTGGGATACAAAGCTTCCCGTCTTGTCTTGGTGATGATTTCGGCGTAATATTTCGGCACCATCTTTACATATGCAGGTCTAGGAGGTACTTACAGCTGGTCCAGGTGGCCCGGAAGGTCCCAATGCACCCTACAGGAATAAACCAGAGTGCAAATGAGCAGGAATAAACCAGAAACCTCCACACAGGTAGAGACCAATGCCTCCTCTCCGTGACACCAGTCTTTGCTTGGAAACTCCAGCAGCGTCTTGCAGAAACAGCATGCAACGGGGGACGCTCAGCAGAATTCACAAGTGTAAGGACAGAAACTTACGGATAACGACTCTGTCATTCCTGATTAATTACTTGATTAAAGAACATTTTAAGATAGTAGGGATGGATGTTCAGAACTGGCCCCAGCAACTTTCTTCACCATTTGCTGGTCAAGAGAGAGTAGAGACTAAAACATAAGCTGCTCCTAAAAGACTAACCAGACACTTCTGCAAGTCACAGCTGGCCTCACATTAGTCTCCAAGAGTATCTAAACGTTCATAAATTGGATTTCATCCATTTGAAATATTCTCATTCATAATACATTCATATTGTAGATCCAATGACTAAATGATCTGAAACTATTTACAAGATTTGGACTCGTTCTAGTGAATTTTATTAATTCACACATCTTCCGTTCGAGCAAAGACAAAGATTTGGCAGCGTCTGCCTCTTCACTAGCTTTCCTTGGCAAACCCCGAATCTCCTTTTCACAGAATCACAGAATCTTTTGGTTGGAAAAGACCTTTAAGATCATCAAGTCCAACCCAATTTGCATTCTTACTCTTAAGCTTGACTAGAGTTTGGTGATCTTATGTCTTAGACTAGAATTCAGTCATTCTTGAAGTCGTTACATTCCTACTTAACTAACGACAGCGAGACAGACAGACCGACCTTCTTAATCCCTTTGTTGCATTGCAAAGATGCCAACATCGGCCGGTAGACTGTGAAATTAATTATAGGTACTAATTCTGAACCAGAAAGTAAATGGAAATATAAAAATGAACAAACCCCAGTGCTCAAGAGCACCGAGGCAGCCCTCGCAGGGAGTTTCTCTACGCTGTGCCGACACTCGGGAGCTGCAGAAGCGCCGCGTTGCTCTCCAGGCCCTGCCACAGGCAGCTTTTTGCTTGCATTTGTACTGCTGTCGGCTGACGTTGCGCTCTGATAAAGGCAGAACTTAAAATAGTAAGAAGGTGCCAGACTTAAACACAGAACAAACCATGTTGTTATTTATGGCCTGTGTTAAACTAGCGCCAGCAAACCCCTCACCTCCTTGTGCAGGGGACAAAGAGCGATTACAGCACGAGGCCTCCTCAGCCTCTCGCCAGCCCGACTGCCCAAACCTGTTTTCCAAAAGTTCTCAAAATGCTGCACAGAAACATCTCGAGGACGGTCTCCTGAGCTGGAATTAAATGGTATCTAGCCCTAGGACCCGGAGAACAAGGCAGATGGGCAGACCTGGAAAATATCCCAACACACTGCTGCTTACTGCGATCCCAGGGACGACTCCAGCCCTCTCCTAATGTTCCACATACCAAATGAGATTAGAAATATTTTCCCTCGTTAAGCTTAAGGAGAAAGATACAGAGGACCCAAGGCCTCATTAAGAGGAGTCTTGTGAGGAGAGGACTGTAATCCAATAAAATCAACTCCGCTGCAAATGTCAGCTCCTTCACTTCTCTTACTGCAGGTTCCTCTGCTTTTCTTCCAGTCGCTTTTATCTTTAGGCTGAAGTCCTTACAACCACTGACGGTTGTAAGGGACAAGCTGGGATCTCGTCCTGTAAAGAAAACACTGAATTCCTGGCACCCACTGATTTGCACCCTAATCCTGCCCCCACCGAAACCAGCTGCACAGCCCCCTTCTGCTTTGGCCAACATGGAATCACAGAATCATTTAGGTTGGAAAAGACCTTTAAGATCATTGAGTCCAACCATAAACCTAATGCAATGCTAAAAGGTTGGCAGAGCACCCAAAGTGCCAAGTGTTGGCACTTTACTCTCCCTAATTTTGATCTCTCTGAGGTATTTTGACAATAATAATAATATAATTTTGATATTTTGAGGTGCAGCACGCAGCAGCGAACATTCCTAGTACGGTAAAAGATCATCAAGTCCCTGAGCAAGCTGATGTGACTCCATTAAGTTCAAAGGAGAAACTCTAATTTACACCTCAATTTTAATAACACTGCCTGACTCAACTCATTCTCCTGGTAATAATGTTCTTTCTCTTTTGATTAGAAAACAATCCCATATTTTTTCACTTTAAAGTAATATACTTTATGAATATAAAACTACGGAGCATAGGAAATACTTGATTAACATGACATTCATAAATAAAAATGAATAATTATGTTTTCCTCGTTGCTTATCGTGTAAAGCACCAAACCTCAAAATGGCCTTTGAAAACCTTCCAGTGAAGGACACCAGTATCTAGCACTGAGGTCAGAACCCAGCTCGTTGCTGGCTAAAAAAAAAAAAAAAAAAAAGGATTTTTTTAATTGAAAAAACAAGTAGGCTTGATCTGATCAGTCTGTAAGCAGAACCATGAGAAAAGCTAATGGATGCTGATGGCGATGGGAGTATTTAAGATAAAAAACCATTTTGGTATGCTGCCTTCACAAGACTCTGTCCCTGGTCAGACATGAATCGCTGTCGGACTGATGAAGCGTGGCATACAGAGGAAAAGAAACGTTTAGCAATAATGTATTACTAAAAACTGCCTTCCATGAGCCCGCTTCCATACGCTAAACACCTTCGCTCTCAGACACCCCAGTTCAGAAAACCACGCTTGTTCAGTAGAAGTCGTAGTGTGAAGGATGAATTCAATCCCACAACAGTTAAGTAGATGCCTGCTTATTTCAGTGATTCCTGGGAGACTGAAATATGTTCTTGAAGTTGGGCAGAAGAAAGAAAGCTGGGATAACAATGCTGTCTTTTTAGATTTACAGGTTTTTTCTTTTTCCAGGCTTTTATTAGACCAATTAAAACGATTTTCCAGATGGACCACTGACCTTGAAAAGCTGCCATAAATGACAACAGGTCCCAAGTTTGCCCCATGCTGACAGCTTGAGTTACAAGACACGGAAAAGCACGTCAAATCAGAGCATGGAGTTACGGTAACTGTGCTAAACCAGAATTTGTGTGCTTCTGCTGAACAGCTGAAGAGGAAGTTCTTGTGCCCAGAAATTATCTGCTCCGTTACCCTGCAAACTAGGAGCTTGTGTGCTAAAGTGGGCATGGGCAAATACTACCACTGAACGTGGAACAGGGGCACAAAACTGCTCACAGTCTTCTGTGTGTGGTCCTGAACTTTTCTATTTTAAAAATCAGGGATCAGTTCCCAGAAGGTGCTGGACTCTTGCCACAGACTGGTCAGGATTTTGCAGCCCTGGATCTCTGGGGAGAAAGATGGGCACGAGGAAAAGCAAAGGAGATGGTTTTTAGCGCAGTGCCAACGGACGGAGGCTTGGAGCTGTGACCAAGATGCTTGGCTCCTGCCACTCAACTTTCCCAGCAGCCAAGCAAACTTTGCCTTGCGCATGGGAAAGGAAGAAGAGCGTATCAAAGATACGAGGCTCTATCACTCATCCCTTTAACTAAATGAGACAACTCACAGAATTTTCAGCTTTGGGTAACTCCTTAGGGCAACAAATGGATTACTGAGATTTACTGGACCTTTTTTAACCTCTGCACGCTGTGATGTGTGTTCAGCCCATCACTGTAGCCCCAAGTTCAGGAGACCAATAAAGCAGCCGTGGATACAAGTCTTATTTTCCCACACTGGGAGACAAGAAAATAGCCATGCTGGGTAAAAATCTGTGCTGAATGTTTAGTTCTTAATGTCGTAAGGAGGCCTAAGTGCCATTCCAGCCCCACTGTAGATGACCTGTAACACCTCAGGCAGTCATTTCTCTATCCCTGTGGTGCCCCTTAGCAGAGATGTAATATGCAGAAAGCAAGAAAAAACTCTTATTTCTTGCTCCGCTGGCTGGGAAGGTCTATGCCAAAGCAACTAATAACATCAACTATACAGACAGCCCCAGAATTAACAAAAGGTAAAAGTTTAAACAGTTAATACACAGTAGCAGAAATTATAAACATAACAGAGCTGCGTACTCAGACTGCAAATAAAGGCCAAAATAGCTTCATTTCAATAAACTTCATCACTAAGTCCATCGACTGCTTCAAGGAACTTTTTAGATACTCAAAGTATCACCAGACCTGTTCCTGCACTGGTACTCCCACCACTGAGGCTATCCAAGCCCACTCAAAGCCATGCGAAAAAAAGACGGATCTCATGCCCTGCCTAATGAAAAGCCACCTGGGGCTTCATTTCAAGGGTCCAAGTATTCCGCAAGGGGTTACGGATAAATAAGCCATCACAATCAACACTTGAATGTCACCAATTTACAAAGGAATGAGAAATCATCGATACGATCAGTGACGATGTTCATTTCAAGGGACTTAGGATATAATGTGGTACTCACACGGTCTCCTGGAGGCCCATTTGGGCCAGGTGGGCCATCGTTTCCTGTTAAACCCTGTAAAAAAAAGGAAGATAAGTGTGAAAACAGAGAAAAAAAACCATACCCACACTCAGCTACCATGGCAGGAAAACTTGACTGTGTGCAGTCACCTGTCCAGAGCCACAGGGCAAATCCCAGGCCAGTGACCAGCAAGCCGCAGCTAATAATTGCGACTGGATTCTGAATTGAGGCTCAATGGGTTTGCTCCAGAAACGTCAACTGATGCCTGTATTTCTGCAGACTTGCCCGGCGCACCTCTGAAGAACTGCAACGTTTCATTGTAAGAGTGCCATCCTATCGGTTATGCATCTCAAAATTGTTCTCATGCTCCTTAATTCAATCAAGAGATGCTTTCAACTCTTAAAATTTCTCCTGATATGCAAGACATATATGTACATCCAGGACCCACTTTGCTTCTCCAGTAGACACAAAGCTGATGAGACACTTTGGGGAAAACACGCATACCTATATGAATTATTTAAAAGATCTAACAGAAGATGACAAAATACTCACATCCACTCCAGGAAGGCCAGGCAACCCAGCTTCACCAGCCGCTCCAGGCTTCCCTGGTGCACCTTTTGGCCCCTAAATCAGATACAGACAATTATTTTTAACATAATAACAAGAGAAATGTGGCATGCGTTGATACGGGCTACAAGATGGGAGTTAACTTGTTAATGTGTTAATCTTGCATCACGCAACATGGAAGAATTCCTGCAGAGAGATGAAACTTGCCATGAATCCATATCCAAATCCTAAATTCATTTCAGTGCTTTGGCTCAGTGCCACATACAGTTACTCATAAGCTGTTCCTAGAGGAGGGGTAGAAAGGGATGGGGTAAGTGGCCCAAAGCAAAGAGCTGTGCCACCTGGTACAATTTTGAGCACCCCTTGGCAGACTGAGGAGCTGAAGCAGACTCAGACCAATGCCAAAAATAACCACGCATGTGTGGCTTGGTGCCAGTTTTGTTATACTGGTGATGGGCGAGCTTTATTTCATGCCTATCCTCCACCAGCAATGAAGCAGGAGAATGTCCCCAGGACCGGTGCTGAGCATCTCCACTCCTGTGCACTCCTTATGGCAATTCTGCTGCAGATCAAGAGGAAAGTGAGCCAGCAGGTCTTAGCTCTTGAACTGTGTCCCCCTCAAAAGGATGAGCAAGTCAATGTCAACCAGAAAATACTTACTGGTGGGCCTGGCAGGCCAGGAGGGCCCGGCTCTCCCTAAACAAAAGAGGAAAGACATCAGTGTTAGTGCTGAACCTTTCTGTTGACTCAAGCCTCCCTTCATGCCCACTCCAAGATTTCCCACGCTCAGTCTTATGAAGCTGATGCTCTAGATCCCGCTACCCCCTAAAGCAGGATGAACTTGGACAGCCTTTTCCACATCTACAACAGCAGATTTGGTGAAACCCACATCCTCAGCCTCCCAGAGGGAACCAGTGCTTCTGAACGGTGCCCAGCACCTCCAACTTTTTCCAGATATACTTAGAAATTATTTGCACTTGGGCTTGTCTGCAAGTGGGGCAGAGAGGAAGCTGGATGGCGATCAAGGCTTTCAAACATCTTCTTGATGAAACAGAGGGATGCAGTGATAAGCTCCAGGTATCCAGGACCCCGTATGAAACTGTGGTACTACCAGGAGCTGGGGACTATCAAAAACGGAAGAATGAACAAACTGTCTACAATGATTTTCTTCATATGACTAAACTTTGACAGGAGAAGCAAATGAACAACCCCCCCAACTGATTTCCACCTAATTCAATTGCACAATCTGGATTAACCCAAATTTTCATAAAACATTTCAAAATATTTTCCTATCCTAGTGGAAAGCAACTTTTAAGAACAGCATTAAAGGTGTTTGGG
This sequence comes from Balaeniceps rex, assembly GCA_013401315.1. Lineage (NCBI taxonomy): Eukaryota > Metazoa > Chordata > Aves > Pelecaniformes > Balaenicipitidae > Balaeniceps > Balaeniceps rex. The sequence continues at coordinate 9,098 of VYZW01008653.1, forward strand.
AGACAATATTTAAAAAGCCTTTGAATCACTCCTCCTAGCTCAGCCAGCTGCAACGTCATTCAAGAGCTTGTGTGGACCCCAGACAAGATATTTGTGTTTTGTTGTTGAAAGAGGCAATTGTTTGTGAATAGCAGGAGCTTGGCTGGAGCTTGGTTTCCCATCTCATCCCGCAGAAAATCACTTTGTGTCCCAGTTCCAGATGTCTGGATGGCACCCTCCCCTCCTGGCTTTAGGATAAGTGCACTAAGTATTGCGAGAGGCTCAGGTATCGTGGGCGAGCAGAGGGCACGTTGATACCCTGGAAGAAGAAAAATCTATATGAAAAAAGGGTGGTTATTAACAGAGCAAGGCTAGAAATAACCCCATCGCCACCGTGGGCCTGATAATTAGGAGTTAGGAGGCAGTAAGCAAAGCTGTGGAATTTATAGCATGTTTCTATATTTACTGTGTCGGCAACTGTGAAGTCTGTGGGCAAAGTTCTCAAGACTGGCTGCCTTGATTTGCTCAGGCGAGGATTTACGTACCGCATTGGTGAGCGATCAACGCACAGACCAGAGGGTCATTGAACAGAGGGATCTTTATGCTCTGTCTTGCTGAAGCCCACAGATTCTCCATAAATAGTTATCATTATCATAGGTGGGCAAGGTCCCCTGCCAAGGAAATGAAAGGAGCAGTTCTTTTGCAATGAATGGTTCGAAAAGGCAGCTAGAAATGGCAGTAGATGTGGTTTACTCCCTCCTCCATCGCTCGAGGTTGCCAGCCCCTTGCATTTTTTCTTGCCTGTGTGATGGCAATCCATACAGCAAGGTCACAGCATCAGCAAAGGCTGTTTGGGACCATCTTAAACCTTGATCCTGCCATTGTGGACCCCTGCGGGACTCTGCAGGAGCACCAGAACTTCAGTCAGCTGAATCAAAAGCCTAATCAGTGTTTATACCCCTAATCCCAGATCACTGGGGATTAGAGGTGAAGGCTGTCAGCAAAAGGAAATGCTCTCCTGGTGCTACACGAGAGGAAAGGAAGTTTACTCTTTCTTAGCAAGTCAAGCCAGGAGATGAAAAGTGGGGAGGGGGGAAAAAAAAAAAAAAGCTTGATTTTTGAAAAGTGACAATTGCTTATTAGCAATTTGGGGAATTACATCCCCAGAAATAATTCACAGGAATTTGTCGCTAATTCTCTCGACCATAACATGCTGTTTCTATTCTTGGGAGGGAGAGATTTTGCTTGATATTGAGTACAAAACGTGAAGCGTGTTAGAGGCTATAATTATAAAATATTTCAGAGGGACTTAATATCGCAGCTCCCACTGCAAGGCAGGAATGAAAGCAGCAGCTTCTAGAAATTGTGCTTATGAGGTTCATCCGAGGTTTGTTTGGAGATATCCTGAATAATTCAGCTGTCTGTTATGCACCGCTCACTGCTCACGGCCGCCGGTAAGGGACTGCTGAACACCTCGGCAGCGCTCACCCAGCTCAAAGACCGTCCAGCAACGCTTCCCAACAGCATTCACCCAAAGCCATCTGTGAAGATGGCCCCGCTGGAGTGGCTTACAGAATTCAGGAAACTTGCATAGATTCGGTCCAGAAAAGTTCTGATTGTGCTTTAAAGAAAAGTCTCAGCACTAAAGAAAAGAAAGAAAATAACGGTTTCATTCTTTGCAGTGGTAGAATTGACACCACCACTCGGGCTCCACGTGATCCTCTCCATGCAGCGCTATCAAAATGCAGAGCAGTGCTGGATTTTATATGCCATGATTTTTTGAAGGGTACTGCCAGAAAAACAGTAGCCCTGAAACTGGGAGGCTTCATGACTGTGCTCAACACTAGCCACAGCTCTGCATCTCTTCTCCTGTGTAATTCCTTAAAGGAATAAATGTCCTGTTGAACAGCAGAAACCATCCCGGAGCCTGTCCCTGAAGAGCTGGACCATCTCCCATGAGCAGGGCACCTGACAACCTATATCCATAGGAGGGATGCAGATCAAGCCTGTTCACATGAGAGGCTATTCCTACGTAGCCAAAACTCCAGACTCAAGCTGGGACTGCAAGACTTAGCACCTTAAATACTTTACTCAGCCGTTTGATTTATTAGGACTAAGTTCTCCATATCAATTAGATGTTGTTATTTGGTCCCGTCCCACAGGGAGCCTTCCGAAGCTTTTAGCAGTGGATAAAAGGGCGCAGGTTCACATGACCAGCATCTCCCCAGGCTCCCGTTTCCAAGAGCAATCAGAAGCGATGCTGGTGCTGTTCCGGAATTAAGGTGTAAAACATCCTGTAGAAAGCAGGAACTGAATGGCACAATTACAGGGATTTGTTTCTTTCCGATTGCCTATACGCAGAAGTTGGTTACGCCTTGAAGTCTGAAGGGCTTCATCCCTCCCAAATTCTTCTTTTTCACTCTGTACAGAAATGCAGCCGCCCCTTCGTGAAGCCCACTGGCCACGTGGATCTCCTGCCGCACTGACTCCACCGGCTCACTGCTGCTAACGTGAACGCGTGTCCTTCGCCCTCTTCCAGCATGTCCCCTTAGCCCTTTTATCACATCATGAAAAACATCGGAGAGAAACCATCGAGGTACCAGCTCTGAACTTTTCACGCTACGAAACCAGCGTGAGGTTTTCAGTGGAACAGCCTCCGTTAGTCGAAAGGACGCTTTAGAGGGACCAGCTGCAAGTCAATGAGGTTCTCTCTTCAGACCAGCCTTGCTCACAGAGCTGCTGTGAAAGCTCACCACTGCAGACAAAAAAGCTCCTTGTTCACCACATACCAGGGAACTTGTATATCTTTTTTTTACCTTCTTATCCAAAAGAAAGTGACCTGCATGGAATGAATAGGTTTTTTCAAGGTTGCTTAAAGGCCCCATTCCAATAAACTTACTTCAGATTAGCTTTAAAAAACCCTGCCTTATTCCATGAGCAGCTTAGGAAGCACCACTCAAACTGAGCATCGAAGCAGGAATCCGGCCTTTTGCATGTGATATGGTCTTGTCGAAGGTCCATCTGATGCTGCTCTTACCCACTGCCATCTACAGGACACAATTCAGTCCTTATCCAACAGATGCACAGATGCAAAATTTTTCATTTCTATGGAACCATCAATTAAAAGTAATAGGACAAGTTTTTCTCCTCCAGTAAGTCCTGTGGTACATGGTCTCCTACCTCTGCAGGAGGTGTACGTATAAGGAACCGCCTGCTGAAATAAAGGGTGCCCACTTCATTTGCTTTTTGTGCCACTAAAAGCAGCTCACGCCTGGAAACACACAAGCTGGATTCTGACCTCTCACATGCCAAGGTAAGTTAGGGATAGCCATACTAACGATGTTGAAATAAACCCAAGGTAAGTAAGAGCAGGGTCCAGTGCTGCATATTTGAGTTTCTTGGGGCCTCTCTAGAAACGTGGATGCTCTGTAGTGTCACATAAACTTCTCTCTGAACTACAGAACATGGAACCACTCCGACGCACATCACACCCATGCACTCAACCGTATTACATTCCCCCTCCTCCCTAGACACCAAAAGAGGAATATTCTGCTTTGCAGGCAGGGCCTCAAATCCCTAGCTCTGTCTTGAACCCTCTCTTGAGACAGGGGATTGATCCTGCAAAGAACCTGAGGCCACTCAGCACCTCCACTCGCTGTTCTGACTCTTGCAGAAGGAGGTCTCTTTGAGTAGGCTGGTTCTCCAGGTCCATCCACCTCTGAAGGATGGTCCAGAGGCTGGGGCTCTGGAGAACAATAGCTGCTTCTCTGCTCAGTTGGCTCTGCCTCTGCTCCACCCCTCGCCCTCCCTCGGCCGAGCCTGCCCTCTGCCGTACGGCACTCACATCTATGCCGTCCTTGCCAGATGGTCCAGGGGGTCCTCGTGGTCCAGGAGGGCCTTGTGGTCCTACTCTCTGAAAGGATTGGGGGAAAGAGAGAGAGAGAGAAGAGTTTATTTTTGCATCAGAAGAAAGATATGGGCTAAATCAGAAAGCAATGGCCAAGTCCTACAGCATAACCCTCAATCTGCACTAACCCTCCATCCTGGGTGGACTCAGAGGAGCTCAGGACCAGTGCAAGGCTCTTTGGAAAACCCTTTCAACTGAGCATATCCTCAGGGTTCCCGGCTCGTTTAGCTGCTGGCTTATGCTGGGAATCAGAGCTGGTCGCTGGGCAGCAAATGGTTTTGGTTGTAGAGGAAACAGTTCTCGCTGCCTACAGGCACATTTCATTTGGGCAGAGCAGGAAACGCAAAGCCCACGGAAAATAGGTGCCAAGTGCTTGGCATTAAAAATTAATTTATAGTCCCAGTCTGATGGGGTGATGGAAGAGCCAGGCAGACACCGTTGAAGACAGAAGGGGAAAGTCTCCTCCCGGAGCAGGATGCCATTTGAAAATCCGGGATTTTGGAGGAGGTCTGAGGTGGGGGGAAGGAAAGAAAGGTCCGATAAATGACTTCTGTATGGAGAGGGCTCCAGAGAGCAACTTGCTGTAGCTTCAGCGAACAAAGGTTTCATTGTAGAAGCAGCTCTGCTCGCAGCAGATGAGGGCAGCTCTGAATTCCCAAGCCAGACTGCAAAAATTCCTCTCTAACACAATGAAAAACCTCACCGAGGAGTTACTTCCCCAGGCATTAACATTAACACCATACAGGGAAGCTTAATATAGCTTCAGGTCTGAAGTGAACAAGGGTTCAATATGCTATTTTAGAAGTGTAAAATTTGAAAATTGTTTGAGGGAATAAGAAATTCTGATTCAGATGAAGACCCAGTGCAGCAGATCAGTCTCACTGGCAACCTTTCTTCGCTGTAAAAGCAAACTGTTTCTCTTACATCAGCAGGTCTCCCCTTTCCCAAGGCTTTCTCTCTCGTAACTGCAGCCCTGAACGCGAAGGCGATACTTTCACAGAAAGCGTAAAGCAGCAGTTTCTACACGTGAGGATGCGATCCAAAAGCCTACCTACGCAGGTACAAACCCGATGCGCTCGCCAGGCACTCTCTGTATAACAGCACAAGCAACACCCACATTTTTAATAAACTTTAGACTCTAATAATCTGCCTATTGCCACATTTCATCCCGCAGGTATAACATAGACAAATCACTGACTTTTTCCCTTACGGACTTTTTTTTTTTTTTGAGCATAAGACATAAATGAGGCTGCTTACCTGAGCTGATGTCGTGGCTAACAGCTGACACAGGAAGAGAAGCCCAAGAGCGGAGAATCCAGCCATGGTGCCCACGCTCTGCCTCTCTTCGTTCCTCCTGGGCAGCTAAACTTTTTCTCCTCCAGGGTCCAGCAGATCCCTCCTCCTCCTCCTGGGTCTCAGCTTACAAAGGAGACTCCTCGCCTCCAGATAAACCTGTGGCTCCAGCTGGAGGGGCAGAGCTCAGGAGCACAGGCAAGAGGGGCTGAGCTGGGAGGAGAGAGGAGGTTTTGGAAGGAGGTGGGAGAAGGAGGGGGAGCAGCAGTCAGTCGGGAAGAGAAGCTCTCATTCATGCCCCACTGGGCAGCCCCAGCCTTGAGCAAACAGGGAGGGAGCCTACGGAAGGGCCGGACTTGCAGACACGCCGCAGGAGCAAAATTCGGCTGCTCCAGCTGGAGATACAAAGATGTTCCTTAGGTCTCACCCGGGCCATTTCTCAAAGCCCATCACCACCTCAGTGCTGGACAGATACAAAGCAACACAGTGAGAGTTACTCAGTGCCTGAGGGTACCTAACTTCATGAGGGAAATTAATATACCTGTAACAAGTGCAAGATGCACTACAGAGAAGTGCACTTACTGCTTTGTGAGATGGTTTATTAGCTCTGCAGGGGCATTCACATCTGTTTGTTTTGGTTTTTTTTTTTCAGGGAGATCCAAAGAACGCCAACTGATTTCTTCAGAAAGTGATGAATCCTGACCAGAGAACAGATGATCGCAGACAGACAGAAGGGGGAAGAAAAAAGGAGAAACATTCTCAGAGCCACAAAAAAAATACGGAAGAATTGCCTTTGAAATACTTGCAAGGAAGGAACGGGATGACAGTTCCCAGCTAGGTGATCCCAAATGGCAATATATTCACGAAGACGCATCTCCTGCAAATAGCTTCATGCTTCCCTCTATCGATTAAAGACAATTTCATCCAAAGCAGGGCTTGGAAGTGGAGAGGAACAGTGGCAAGATTCACCAGGACTGAAATGACACAGCTCATTTGGTTAGCAAGAGGAGAGCAGAAGTGGAAAAGCAAAGCTTAAAAAATGAAATATCAGGTTTCAGTTTGGCATCCTTACGCCAGGAGGTTTGTACGAGCACACAGTGTGTGCCTGTCCCGCTCCCCAGCAGCCAATATTCCACCAGCCTTGCCAGAGGGATAAAGGGCTCAAAGATTTACTGAGTTGCTACGAGATTTTGTGGAACAGGCAACTGGGGACAGAAAGGGAGCGTGTATCCGTATGTCTCTGGATGGCTTCAAAGTAAATTGAATGCTTTATCAGACACCACAAACCCCGCAGAGGGAGAGCACTGCGGTCACACAAACTGCTTCTCACAGAGCTTCTACCTTCTACCAGTGCTCCTTCGCACTGAGGCCAACTGATGGCAAGGGAGAAGGAAAAGCAGATCCAAATTCCTCGGCCACACATTGCTCATAGCAAGCCAGGGATCGGAGGGCGGCTGCAAGCGGAGCCTGCTTATGACCAGCAAGGAAAGAGCCCTGGGAGTATTCACCTTCAAGCCCACCCCGCAGAACAAGAGGACCGGTCCTCCTCTCCTTCCACGTCCCCAGGCAGAGGGAGCACAGCTGAAGGGACACAGCGTCTTACAGAAATCATTACCACAAAGACACCCCTGTGCTTGTGTCCTGAAGGAAAAGGCCCGCTAGATTTAGCCCCCATATGCAGGGCAGGCAGCTGCCCTCCTGCCTGCTACCCCCAAGAGCTGCTCAAAAGCAAAGTCCTCGTTTGCTCTACAGAGCATCACAACACACACTTGGGAGGACGGCAGCACAAAGCCAAGGCAGGGCATACTGAAACATTTCAAAGCACATCATTAAACAAGAACCATGTGTGGGGCGTCTTTTCCCCACAAACATTCACTGGCCATGTTTTACAGCAGTGGAGGAAGACTGAGCATCATCTCCACATGGAACAAGCAGCAGGTTCATCTCATGGCGAGCCCACCACACCTCTGCTTGGGAACGCTGGACAGCCCCACGCACCCACGCGTTGGAGGTGCCCAAGCAACAGCAGACAGCTACAGGGTGTGGTAGTGGTGGGGCAGATATAAGGTCATGTCCTGCCCTCAAAGATGAAAAAAAACATAAGTGGAAACTGGTACGCATTGAAGTCATGCTTTAATAGGTGACATTAATAACAGGCTCTGTGATACAGCTCCGAGTGCTGGAAAACGTCCTGTGAACTCACTGCAAACACCTACAGCCGAAACTGTAAACCTGATCACGAGAGGGAATGGTTTGGTTTGAGCGCTCCAGACTAGGGGCTCACACTGAAATCCCGTTAAACACAAAACCAAACTACACATCACTATAACAAGATATATGATCTATGCCCCAACTGAGCACATTTTCACAATGAAAACTTCATTAAATAAGAAAATTACTATAAATCTGTACAAAAGCCACGATTAACAATTTCTTATGAATCTTTTATGAAAGAATTTTCACTCAACATCTTCAAGTATTTATATCTGTAGTAAGTGTATTCTTATTGGCTATTTAACTCCATTTCTTCGTAAGAAAAAAAAAAAAGAAGGAAGTATTTTAAAAGCATTAAAGCCTTTTTCCAGCACGTGTGTGACCATGAACATTAGATGTTAAGCTTGCAGTCTTTTATTCCCACACACATGTATGTGGCATGCTGGATCAGGACCTACAGGCTGGGAAGGCAAGTCACTGACCAAATTCCTTGAAAGATGAAGCTTCTTAAAAGCTGTAGCAGAGAGAGGAAAAACATTAACACTGCACAGGCTACTGCATCTGGTCTCTGGCAAGGCGGGCGAGCCTCTAGGCATCTCCTACACAAAACAAACAGCACCTAAAAACCCCAAAACTAAAACAAACATTCTAAGCAAACAGCAAGTCCAGACCTTCTGGCTGTTGGAAACTGTTTCCTCCGCTTCATGAAACAGGTCCTCTGTTGTAAATCTCTAGGAGCGAAAGTGCTAAATTGTTTAATGCTCCTTCAGGCTTGGTTGAATACCGTATCAGTCAGGCAGAATAGCTAACATGGAGGTCAGGAGCGTTAAGGCAGGCAAATAGCTGGCAAGGTCTGAAAGTAAATTCTTGAGGGCTGTAAATAAATGAACCAGACAAGCGTACCCCCTCCAATTAAAGTTTCAATTAACCGCCCCACAAAGCCCAGTGGTTTCCAGACACGTTGCACTCTAACGTGCCCCCGCTGTCTGACACGCTGACCATTAATGGTAAAACCATCCTGCCCTAACTGGGAAGCAGGTTAAATTCGACACATCTAACCTCATGCACTGGGCCTGCAGAAAAGACAGCCCCACAGCAACTGCAAATGAACGGCAGAGTCTGAAAAGATGCAATGACAAATATTTGCTCTATTTGGGCAACTGAGGAAGGCAGGCCTTTGAAACAGTGGTGGACAGAAATATCTGTGGAAGACTATCAAGGGTCTGAGAGTGGTGGAAAAACCTGGGGAAGAAGAGCTCTAGACAGCTTTATGCAAAGTCTGAAGATTTTTCTCTTGGAAACCAGTAGACAATTCGTATTCTCAATTCTAACAAGCACTACAGAAAGCAACTTCTGTGGGGGATAAATGGAACAAATTAATCAGCACTTTGTACCCTAGAGAACAGCATCTGTACACAAAGGCTAACACTGGTCAGAGATACGTTTTGACTGTACATTTTATCCCAGTCTAAAGTCAAACCTACTTTCTTTACAGGAGGAGAGGCAACTACACTCTTACATGATGAGAAATACCTATACTCATCTCTTTCAGGCAAATGCCACAAAAATAATGATTTCTGCCCTAGGAAGCAGACACACAGCAACTTTGCCAGGAATAAATCTCCTGGGAAGGTACAGCCTTTCAAAATAACAAATAGAAGTTACATGGTAATAGGAAGGCCTGGCAAATTAGGTCATGCTGTCTTACATTAAAAATCATGTATTTAATAAATACTTGACTAGTTCAAACAAGGAAACAGATTAGATTTCCTCTTCTCTTTAAGAGGGGACATACCAGAACCAGAGCAAAGTGCAAAAATCCCTGTTATTCCAAGATAGTCCTGAACATCAGATAAAAAACAGGAACAGGACACAGCCTGTCTGTGGAGATGACTAAATTAGAGTTTCCTCTTTAGGGTAACCAAGGGCTGGATCTCAGTGAAGTTACTACAGATGATTAAAACAGTGTGGAAGGTGAAAGTCAGACAGGGGCTAGCCTGGATCAGCCCAAAGGAAGTTTATTCTTCTGCGTACTTCTGCTATCCAAATCACTAAAGCTGGCTCTTAGCAGTTAGAGCAGTGTCATCTCCGCTTGCTCGAGTGCTTGCCGTGCTGGTCTCACTCTGCAGCTACCTGCTCTTCATCAGGTTCTGCTGCATGCTCAGGGCTTTCAGGTTTTTGCATTGCAACCTCAGCACTGTCTTCTTCAGGACAAGTGGATGCCACGCTCTGCTCGAGACTCTCTGGAACTTGTTTCTTGCCTGTGACTTCTGCTTGCCCTTTTTCACTTGCAGTTTCTGCCTTTTTATGCTGTTCTACCCCATCTACCTCACTTTTGTCTCCCAGGAGTGTGCTGTTGCAGTGGTGTTGATCACTCCTTGCTGTGACTTGATCTCCACTCGACCCCAAGCCATCACTTATTGGAGAAGTGCAGCCAGTCTTGGGGAGCCTGAAACCAACCGGGGGTCTCACAGCCCCAACATTTGCATCGCCACCACCCTTCTCGCTTGTCGCTTCCACAGGTGCATTTTTCTCACTGACGTTTTCTTTTTCAGCCTCAGTGTTTGCAACAGATGGATTTAACTTGGCACTAGAGGCAGAGGGCCCCATGTTCAGGTTTATGGCCAAGTTGAATGTTTTGCTTCTTGATGTTCTTTTATCAACTCTCCTCCGTTTTACAGCCGCATCAGCCATCTCTGGCACTGCCGAGTCTTTGCCGCTTGCATTGTCTTCTTTCAGCGTTTCCTGGCCCTCTTCTGCTTGTAAGAGTGGAACTGAGGAGGGGATTTCTGCACCAATTGCGCATTCTCCCAGATTACGGGAAATGTTTTCAATATCAGTAGGGCTTTTCAACGGTCCACTCTGTTTAGCATCTGCCATATTTGCATCTAGTTTTCTCTTCTTGCTCTCCTTTGTGCAGTCATTTTCTGCCGTACCCTGCACTTCTTCATTCTCACTGTCTAAATCCTTCTCCTCCTGCTGGGTAAATGAAGCCTCTTTCTCCTCTTCACCATCCCCTCCCTTCAAAACGCATTCACTTAACTTCTCTTTTACATCTTCATCATTCACTTTAGGCTGCAAGTCTGCAGCATCTCCGGCTTTCTGTTCTTCCTCTAGAGACTGGTTCTGATCCTTTTCCACAGAATCATCACTTTTTTTACCAGGAGTTTCCTGTCTATCTTCAGCCTTTTCGTGCAGCTGTGACTTGGTAGAGCGCGCTCTGTACTTCAAGAGTTTGTCATGTGGTCCCCATACAAAGCTGCCTCGAGGCTTGAAGTGTTGCCAAGCGTAGTGGACTAGCTCCCTTCTCTTCCGTTTGCTTCTGATGGTGAACAGGAAGTAATCCAAGGCACTTTTCTTGACGTTTGGCAACGTCTCCTCAACAAGAGTTTCTGTTAGGAAAAACTTTACCAAGTGCACTTGATAGTGTTCATATCCCATCTCCCCCAGGCACTTCAGGATGCGCGTAATCCGCAAATTGTTATGGCTAAACCTGAAACAAACAGATAAGCAATGTTCTTAAGTGAGTTTTACAAGCTTGATGTCACAACGAACCCCCAGGGTACCTGCAAAATGTTTTGTGCATTATTGACTCTGATGTATTAAAGACCATTTGACAATGCAGATGGAAGTATAGGCAGGGCTACTTTTAAAGCACCTACTGCTGCTGTCTGCCTTTAGCAGTATCTTCCTTCTTGGACTGCTTGGATTAGTCATCTCAACTGCTTGGAAAGGCTCTGGCTTTATGCATCACCCACCAGTAGATAACAGACACCGTATTGGGTCAGACACACAAGTCCATGCAGCCCAATATCCTGTCCCTGACAGCGACCCTGCAGGGTAAGCCTGTAGAAAAGTGTAAAAATACAGGCATGTAAGGATGCTGCCAGAAATTCATGACTTAGGGACTTAAGCTAGACACAGCTTTTGTTTGTTTGTTTTATACTTGACAGTCTTCAAGTTGGTTTTTCTTTTGTGAGTATGCCCCATCCTTTTAGAGCCCTTGTTAATATCATTAGGGGTACTGGAATATCAGGGGTCACTACTATCTCTACGGTAAGACCTGCAATAATATAAAAACATTACCATCAATTTGCAGAGCACTTTTCAACCAAGGATTCAAAGCATTTTACACACGTTAAGGCAGCTTTATAAACAATCAAGGAAGCATATGGAAACACTCCTGTTTTGTAGTTTAACAGAATACTACCAAGGCAATTTGGCTACCTGTGAAAGTGTTTCAGCTACTCCTGCTCAAAATATGGTTTTAAACACAAGCTCTGCTAGAGCAAATACTAACATCTCCAAGTCTGTATTTCCTACTTCAGGAGACCAACATGAAGAATCCCTGCTGTTAACAGCTGCCCCAGATACAAAAGAAAACCAGTCTCAGCTGGTTTACTTATTATAATTGTCACCTATTAAAGTCACAGAGGGTGTGATGACCTGCAGTCAGAGGCTGAGCCAAGTTAAAAATACTTCAGCTAGCTAACTTTTTTATCAACAAAAGCCTCCATTCCTCAAGGGCTGAGGATTTTCTTGACTTTGACTTTTTTTCTTCTCAAAGAAGTGCCTGGCTGTACTAAACGATCAGCAATATTAAGAGAGACTCACCGGTTCAAGTTTTGAAATCGTTCAGCCCAATTCTCTGCTCTCCTAAGTTCTCCAGTTTCCTCGTTGATCAGAATGATTCCATAAAATCTCAGCATGAGCTGATAAGCACGTCTAAACCTTTGCATAACTTCCTCGGACTTCTTAAAGGCCTGAAAACAAGACAGACCAATGAGTACAAGGTGCAGCTCCCTAATTACCTGCACCAGTTTAAGTGGCACCTGAATTATAAACAGGGCTTGATTATATCACCAAGCATTTCATTTGCTGGTGTAGCTACTGGCAGACACAAGACAGACAAATGCTTAGCAAGGCTTGAGTGAGCTCTGTTCACACTAGGGACTCAAGGACGCAATGCAAAAAAAAAAAAAAAAAAAAAAACCAACAAGAAAGCTTAAACCAAAATTAGACTATTGTAAAGGCACTTCATTGNGATACCTGGATTTCTTGACAGGTGAGTGGTTTGGCACGCCAGTTCATCCCATGTTCACGTAAAGGAAATAGCCTGAAGGGAAAGAAATTTTCAGTCCAGATGAGCAAAGATGACATCCAACCCAGGGTACTCATTTTGTTAAAACAAAAAAAATATTCCAAAAATTGTGATATCACAGGCATCTCTTGGAGACCTCACATCCTTATGGACACAGAAGTAGTTTACTATGACAAATAAATCCCTCTCATAAAAGCATTGTCTACACCAATAACAACAACATACTTTGCTTATCTGGATCTCTCTCGTTGCCCTAATACTTTGTTCTGCAGCATGCTGTAAGACGAAGCGTGACTGAGATCTGTTGCCACAGCTGCACTGGAAACCTGTGTCTTCAGGATTCCCACTGCATTATTTCCAGAAGAATATAACTCAATAAAAATAAAGTGGACACAGGTTTCACTCAAGAGTAATTCTGGGCCTTTTGGGAAGCTGAATTCAGGAGCACAGATACAACCAACTCTTAAGAGAGGCACTATATTCATGCAGACAGTTTACCACTGTATGTAAGAATGGTTTTCTTCCAGAACTTCATAGTTGTCCCACCAAGATTCAAGCAGAGTTTCAATATGCAAACCTGAAAGAAAAGGAAGAAGTCAGGCAAGAAGAAATGACACCAAATGAAAATTAAAGTTAGCCAGTCACCCAAGGTGGCTCGTTATCCAGAGCCAGGTGTTCACATACAGGCATTAGCTTCTCTAACTAGACAACCATCCTGGTAAGCCAGAAAAACACCCCTTAGTTTTCTACCACCAAACAGAAAATTAAGGACCATACAGCAGGAACAAGGACATTTTAAAATGGAAATTCTTGGTGTTTTTTTTGTTTGGTTTGGGTTGGGTTTTTTTGGTTTCATTCTGGTGGTGGCTTTTGTTTGTTTTGGGTTTTTTTTAATAATTGTCCCACATAGATCAAACTACTCTTTCACCAATTCAACCAGCTACAACAGAGCTGCATCAGTCAGTCATCACACAAGGTACTCACCCTGGGGCAAAAAACAAATCTCATTTTTATAAAAGCTTAAGTTCCACATCTCTTCTTCCTCCTCATTTTCTGATTCTGTCAAACCCTAGAGATGAGAACAAGAAATCAACAAGCAGCAATTTTTTAAAAGGCAGTATTCACTTCAACACTTCTCCTTGCTCTCCCTCACATTTCCTGAACATTTCAAGCTAAATCCTTGAAATGTGTTTTGGGAAGTAACAGCTTGTTTCTGATGCACCCACATGCACATCATCCCTTCTCCTTCACAAATGAATCCTTTAAAGGTTCTGAGCCTGTCAATATAAAGACAAAAGGGTGCCCTCAAAGCTAGAAAGCATTCCTAAACTTAGCATGTGATGAGGAAGAGCCACAAGAATATGCGCGTCATCATTTAGTCCATACCGGGTAATGACGTCTGTATCTCTGCAAGTCTTTTGCTGCATTCCAGTTGCGCCTGCCTGAGAACTAGAGAAAAGAGCCAGATCAGAGATACAGAATAAAGTTGCCTTTTAAAAAAAAAAAATCCACTGACTGAATTCAGCATCTCTCACACATGTTCCCCTGTCTATCGCTCTCCTGTGCCCTCCACTCTACACTCCCAAAAAACGGCCAGTTTGTTACTGCAGTTTTTTCTCTGCATTCCTGAAGACAACTTTGGACTAAGAGAAGTTCACACCATCTCCTTTAACCAAAACATTTCTTTTTCTTTCTAGTTTTATTAATCAAGGTCTTCATGTTTTATGCATATCTTTTTATCTTTATCCCAGTTGGGTTTTCCTACAGAAATGGTCAGAACTAGCTGGAAATCCCGAATAGTAAAATGTCATTTTCTTCCTTAACTCAAAGGTTTTAAAACAAGACAAACTAAGCCCTGCCTGTCTCTGAGTCACTATACATCCTTGTCAAGACAGAGATCAGACATTAAAATTGTAGAATTTAAGATGCAGAAATATCCCTTGAATTCAAGATTCTCATTCCCCGTAGCCACTATTGAAATAAAGTTGTCTTCATCTTTGCTTTATGCTCAAGAGCAGCGTTGCTGATTTATCATCATGCTGATCTAGGCAGTGGACAATAATAGAGCCACATGGTCTTATTGGACTTCTATTCCAATCATCATCATCATTATTACGCATCTCTCCACATAACCAAACTTTATGTCAATCCTACCTGAAAACCCCTCTGAGACAGCGGTGACGAATTTGATCTTTGTTCCTACAAATAAAAGGCATTTAGTTGAAACATTTTGAAACCAAACTTCACTAATAAAATAAAAAAATATATACGAAATGAGAATACCCACAGCAGTGACTGACATGACCCCTATCAGTTGCCAAGTGACAGATTTACCCAGTTACAGCTGAATTCACTTGATTTTATTCATAATTCAAATTGCTATAGAGAAAAACCTGTGGTGCCACGTCCACCTGACAATTAGGTGTCAGGTTCTCCTCGCTACACAGATGTGCTAGATTCATTCCCAATGTAGCATTTCGGCAGAAATCACGAAGAACAGCTTCATTGCTTCCTCTAAACTTCACAGAAATAAAAGTTGCAAGTGTGACTTAATTTAAAATGCATTTTAAGTGAATTATATACATTTTTTTTTTTTTTTTAACAGTGGCTTACTTCAATGATAAGAGATTTTGTTACATTTCACAAGCAACACAAACAGGTTTCATCTTGCTGAGTACTGAACTATCTCATCCCAAACCATGAAAGCACTGGGAAGTGTTTGGTCAAGGCACAACCACCAAAATGAACGAGACCGCTCATGAATAAAAGGACCCACCCAATGCGAAGCACAGTGCAGTTAGAGCGTTCAGCACCAGCTCACAGCAAGAGCAGGGTCTTTATGAAACAGGGATAAGATGCGCAGACTCTTGCAAAATAAGCATTTTAAGAAACTTAGAAGAAAGCAGCAAATGCTCTTTTTAAAAAAAAAAAAAGTTATTTTTTAACTTCATTTGATACTTCCTAACGTCATGTACCCAGAGAAACATAAAAACCAAAACCACTTTCTAGTGAACAGTGAACACAGACCACTGGTTCATTAATTATTAAGGCAGGAGCTGGATTAGATTTTTTAACACCTCGTTGTAATCAAGTCATCCATTCAGCAGCCCTGTTGATTGTTAATACTTAAAATTTATGAAGCATGCACAAGCATTTGGGAGATCAAAGGTTTATCCACAGAAGGAGGTCAACAATGCAGAAGTTTTTACAATTACATTTTAAATATACATTTACACACTCCGATTCCCCCGTACTTCGGTGACAGGAATTAAATAAAGCTGAAGTTGCTTTTTAAACGTAACAACTTGTGATGACCTAAAATAACGCCTATCTACGTTGCAACACATTTCCATCTTATAAACAACAACATAGACCAAAATAGGTGGCAGAACTTCCCACAGCCGCGTGGTCCACATGGGATTAGAAATCCAAGAGGTGCCGTCCATTCCCAGAATCTACCCAGACTGCAGAAATGCACACAACTATAAAAAGCTTTGCTACACAGCTAACATTTGGGAAAAAGGCAAGTGGCTGCAAACACAAGACTAAGAAATATGTTCAGCCAGAGCAGATCAGTATTATTATTTTGTTCCTAGCAGAGACTGGGATTTAGCACTTTGAAATTCGTGGATGCTTTTGACTATAACTTTTGAATTCCAAGGATGAAACTCCGATACTGTGGAATTAATGAAAATTTTGTTCCCAATTACAGAAGAATCAATTTCCAGATATTCTTTACACTTAAGGTTCTAAAATAACATCTTTTAACACAGTCGAGTGGGACAGGCTAAGGGTAGACTGGCTCCAATTTTGAAAAAGAACTGGTTTGCTGAAGAGTAAGCGTAGATACAGAGACAGATGCGATACCATGGCGCGAGGTGCTGTAAGGCTTGTCTAGAAAGAAGCTAGATCCAAGCAGAAAGGCATTCTGGAGCACAGCATTAAAGAGAACAAGATGAGGAAGCAAAGAAAGCAAAACTCAGCCCTCCCTCCAAGCAGGTGTTGTTCCTGGGTCTCTATAAACTTCTATTTAAGCCACACAGAAACATAACCTTCCCTTTCTTTCCAGGTTAGAAAAGACAAACTAAACCGCAAGACTGAAACTTGCACGCATAAATCAACCCCCCTTATTTCTCACAACAGTGATAGGCGATCTAAGTGGGTTTCTCCCTCCAAACCTGCAACCCATCAGTCAGAACACGCATCGCTGTGCAAAGAGCGTGAGGAAAGCAGAGAACAAAGCCCGGGGAGGGTAACACAAGCAGTATTTGGCTGAAAACTGGAAACCATCTGCAACCGAAAGGGATGGAAGAACGTGTGGATTGTGAACAAGACACAGGAATGAGAAAGATGACCGAATCCTAGAAGAGTGATCAAAACCTTTTGTTGATAGAGAGTCAGGAGAAGGCAGAACTACAGGGCTTATTATTAAAACACAGCTCTGAGCAGCGCAACATGGACCCCATGTGCTACAGCAGACTAAAAGGTAACCTTTTTAAAATTAGTACCAACCCTGAGATCTTCAACACTTGCTCCTAGAAGCTAAAAGCACTGAAATGCAAAAGACCTGAAAAGACACACCTGCAGGAATTTCAGATCCCAAATACAGAGTATTTGCAGAGACACAAGTGAGATGCAAAGATAAAAGTAGAATTTTAGGTTGGTTTTGAAAGTGTGTAGTGGAAATAATAATAAAAAAACCTCTAACTTCAGTATTGAATAAAGACTTTAGCAGCTTCAGCCAGAAAGCATACCATGTAGGCTGAGGGGAGAAGAATGAGAGTTAGTGTAATATAAGCAGAAGTAGGAACTAGTTTTGGAAACCGATTCATGCCTCTGGCAGGTTGTAAAGGCATAAATGGATAGCAGAAGATTGTTTCTTTTTGTATTCATGCTTACTGCCCTGAAAAAATTTTCAGGCACTGTCAGACAGAGGTGACTGCACATCCATCACTGAAGGAAGAACTCTTCTTTAAAGATGCAGAACAATATTCCAGGGGCCATAAGTCTCAGGACAACATCCTTCCTTGCAAGGCAAAGTTCAAAAAAGTCCACTCACTGGAGTGAAAAAATGGTCCTTGCTTTTACAGCTGTCACAATCCAGAAGTTGCTCTGAGAAAAAAAAACACATCTGAAGAACAAACACATTCAAAAAGAATAATCTGAATGTTCTAGAGGCATTAAAACTTGCGAACAAAACCACAACTCCAGCCATGTACAAAAGAAAATTGACAGCATGCCCTCAAACAATGCAAACCACTTCAAACGAAATCCCTGCCTCTTCCTTTAAGTATTACAACTCTTTTGCCTGAACTACCTGTGACCTTTCACAGACCTGTGTGCACAGCTAAAGCCTAACTACATTCCCTGCAGAAAACTCCATGAAGATGCAGAGACGTGCATGAGCACGTCCATCTGTTGTATTTAAACCTTGATTTTTGTTTAGTATGTACAGAGTGTGTATTTTTGTAGGAAGCCACAAGTGTTCGGAATACTATGTTGCACAGAGGTTTTTTTTAAAAGGGAGGTTATTTTAAGAACTTAATGCTTATAAAAAAATTAAAGTTTAAACTCCTTTAAAAGTATATTAATTAGAAAGCTTTATCTGCCTGTTTATATCCTAAGAACATGGATGAGTCGCTGAAATGAAACTCAAGTGAAAGATTAGTTTCCCTTTCCCCAAAAGGGGAGGAGTTAAACTAAAGGACCATAGTGTGTTCTGACTGACCCAGGGAAGACTGAAAAACAGACACACAGGTTTCCATTTGCCAAAGCAAAGCTGTAGAAGAAATTACTGATGCTCAGTGTCAAACTCCAAAACATTTATGCTAAAGATAGGAACCTCAGATAAAACTTAACAAGTTCCTTTTATTTCAAATCAACTAAGCACCGGAGACAAGTGTTCACATTCTGCAGCACTACCTCATTCATTATAACTACACACATACCTGCGGCTTTTAAAACATCAGTGGATCTTTTTTGTTTTCAGAGTTGCTTTATAACCTGCTCCCTAGAAAAAAACATGGCTAAAAGAAATAAAAAGTCACAGCTCATTTTTGAAAGCGAGCAGATGTTATGTGATGGCTTTTTACTGATGGCATGAAGGAGTACAAAAGGCCACCACACAAAGATGAGGATACCGACAAAAAACCTAAAAGCAAGGAGTTGCTGAAGAACATCAATGTCATAACGTTAAATCCAGTGGCCATCGGAATGTGGTGAGCAGGCAGGTGCCATACAGAAGACAGAATTTGTATTTACGGGATGAAGTATCCAGATCACAGGGAGTGGTGGGAAAAAAAAAAAAAATATGAAAACCCAGCTCATGGCAGTGTAATAAAACTTAAGGAGTCATAAAGTCACAGCACACCTCTGCCTTCGCCACCCCAGAGCTCATTTCTGAACGGGCCTCGGGTCATCCCATCTCTTTGGAGATTGGCTTCAAGATGAGCTTTTGTCGCTGTCGGGACAAAAACCCTTTGACTTCCTGTAAGTATTTTAAGCTGCTCCAGTTCCTGATAATAAATTAGGATACTAGAGAGAAGGCGCCCACACTGCCAGCACAGAGTAGGTGGCTTGGGAAGATCCACGCGTGCACATCAGTCGCACACGCGAAAGATCCGAGACAAACCCAAGGGCTACGGCAACTCTCACGGTACCGATCTAGCTATTAACTGTCTGAACGGCTGCCTTCGCAAAGAGAGAAGAACTGCAGTGAGAGCCGCTCAGCGCGGAGCAGGAGCCGGGGGCGGCCGTGGAGCCCGAGGAGCTCAGGGCAGGCAGGGGAAGGGGCTTCCTCGCCCCCTCCCGCCTCGGAGGGTCAGCTCCGTGCCCCGCTCCCGCCCCGGGGCACCCCCACACCCCCCGGCACCCACCTGGGCCTGCCGGGAGCCCAGCGCCCAGCTCGGCACCGGCTGCTCCCCCGCATCCTCCGGCTCCTCCCCGCCTGCCGCCTCCGCTCCCTCCGCCTCGCCGCCTTTTTCATCGTCGTCGCCGTCGCCGCCATCCTCCTCCTCTTCCTCCTCCCAGGTGGAGTCGTACCTCCAGAAGCACGCCTCGTCCTCCGCCTCGTCCTCCTCCGCCCTGAAGCCGAACCAGGCCGCCATGGGAGCGGGGAGGGCAAAGGGAAAGCGAAAGGGGCGCCGGGGCCCCCGCCCGCACAAAGCCCGACCACGTGGGGGGGGGCGGAAGCGCCGGCACGCCCCGCCCCCTTCCTGCCGCACCACCCCCCATTGGCCGGCGCCCGCCCCGCGGTCCCTGCGCCCGCCCGCCCCGCGGGCCCTGCGCCCCTCCACTCACGCAGGCCTGCAGCGGTGGCTCCGCCGTTTCCCCCGGGATCCTTCCCTCCGGCGTGTCCACCTGAGGGGGAAAAAAAAAAAAAAAGGAAGAAACATAACTCTGCTCTTTTCTATCCATGCCGGCGCTGGGCAGCAGTCAGAGGTCCTGCACAGGCTGTGCACCCCCCCGCTCCAGGCCGCGCAAATTGAGCGCTGTTGGGAACGGCACTGGAGCAACGGGAGCTTTCCCCTTCAGCAAGACTCGTGCTTTAACTTCTTCACAGGGCAAAAACGTACATAGAACGAGGTAACATTCCTCCTCCAGGAAAATGAATGAAGCAACAATCTTCCCAAGAAGCCACGACTCAGTGAAAGGGAAGGGAGGGAAAGAGAGCTGCAGCACTCGGGTCATTTAAAGCATTTTTGTTTTCCAAATGTCTTAACTTCACAACCAACAAATCCCTAAAAAAATCCGTATCACTGGATTGACCATGAAATCCCAAGTGGACTTTCCCTGCTTCAAGGATGGCATTGAGAGACTGCACCAGTGCACGTTAATGTTGACACATTTCTACTTCAAGCTATAAAAACCATTTCATTGGTTTAGCAAAAAAATTCAGACCAGAATCCCTTGGATGAAAAGGATTTACCCACAAGGCCGTGAGACTCAAAAGTTACAAAATCCGCACTTTAAGGCCAAGATCTATGTAGGTCACGACAAAGTAAACAGCGCTTTAAGTTTTGTTGTTTCCTTAAGAATTAACGGAGGCGTTCACCTTTCAGCACTCGGACGACAGATCTGTAAGTGACACACAATTACAACTTCTGCAACTGGATAGCACCAACAAATAAATTAATCTGAGCCTTTTTCTTAAATGTCAAAATTAAAACCAGGAGCTTCTTCACGTAAGGTTATAGAAGTTCGATTTCTACCCACCCAGAAAACATCCCAGGCGCCCGCGGCATCTCTCCCACAAACCAGAGCCCCATGGAGCTCTCCAGCGGGTAGGGCATCTCTTGCAAGGCTTATCACTTGGAGCACAGCACTAAATTCCTGCCATTTCGTACCATCTGATTCAGAATTTGCTTATGCCCCAGACCAGTGAGCTTGCATCATGCTGTAAAAGCAGTTACAGTGGCCATCCCGGCAGAGTTCCGACCGTCTAGAGCTCACCCATGCGTACGAGAGGGTGAACAGGCGAGCTTCCAAAAGACTGCAACAAAAACTTCATCTGCTCAACTCAGTATTTTGTAATTGCGTTATGCCAGTTAGAAGAGAGAAAATCCTCTAGTTTGGGAACTTACAGCAACCTATTGACTTCAGCAGGTCAGGATTTCTTATCCAACAACTTACAGAAATAACAGGATAGTAGTTCCTAAGATCCAGACAAAGTCAGTTAAAAAAACAAAACGAAACCAAACCACCAGGTAGGCACTTTTGACCAATTTCACTAAAGACACAAGATACCTAAACAACTTTCAGAATAAGTTGGGCCAACTTTTAATCAAGTTACGCAACAATTACCATTTAGTAAAATAAAGACAAGTCAAATTTATTCTTGGTATAAAACAAATGAAGCAAATAAGGCAGACAAGAACTTGGCTACGTACCTAGAATAAAAGCAAAAACTAGTAGATTCCTAGTTTCTCACCTTGAAGGCAATAGTGGTAGATTAAGAAGTAATTCTTCTTTTTATTAACTGATAGTTAATATGGTGAAACAAATTCAGTAACATTTCCGCCTACTTCATTCACCATTTAACATGTGTTTGTTGATTGCGGTCCATCTTTTCACAACACAAAAATAGTAACTTCTATCAAATCTTAATATTCTAGGATATAAAAGATAAGCATTACAATGTAAGATTCTTAAGTTGTAGAACAAAACATTTTGGAATACCAATTCCATTAACAGCTACTAAAACTGCTTTAAAAAAATAAATAACGAAGTACAAACCCCACTGTTATATACTACTATAGTACAAATGGATGAAGCAACATCTCCAGGTTCATGCACAACTCAGCTGATCCCTTACAAAACCATGTGACATCACTGGATATTTTATTTAGGATACTTATTATTCTAGCGGCATTATCATTTTCACTTCACTTACAGTATATAAACTCAGAAAGACTGAAAAATGTTACATCGCTAAGGGTGAAAGAAGTAAAGGTTCCTCCAGCAAAAAGAGTGGAAGAATACTTCAACTCAGTAGTTATCTGTATTTAAGAGAATTTTAGTTTTACTGAACCAATGAATTCAGACATTTGATACAAACGCTGCGTTTGCACTGTGTAAAATGGCCAAACAACATTACCCACAGAGGGTCTGTGGTATTCAAAGGCAGCAACAAAGCAAAGGCAGAAAAAAATCACCCAAAATTTATAGAAATAACCTATGCTTTTCATGAACTGAGGCTCTGTGTTTTGCTGAGGACTTGTTCCATGAACTATGCTGACACAGAGCGTGTTACTTGTTTGAAACGGAACCACCGGAATTGTTACATATGCCTAAACTCTTAGCGCTGCCAGCTTTCCCCCCAGCACCCTGAGAAGGCAGCCATCGCTCAGCTACTCGGTGCCGACTAGAAAACACATCAGGAAAGACAGACAAAGTCTTGTATGTATAAAGCCGATGTGCAGATTCTTCAAATACCTGGCTCAGATATCTTTTCCTTTCCCAAAAAGTTTATGTAGCGACTATCCTGCTACTTGTTTTTACTGTTCCCTCCTCACGTTCCAGTTTATTACTTCTCTCTTTCACAGCTTGCTTTATGTTCTGCGTCGTTTTGCAGCACTTGGACTGGAAGGGTTACTGTTTGCATTTAAGACCTTTTCAGTGACTCTGTTGCGCTTCCTCTTATCAGATCCTTCTTTGGACCCAGAATCTGATGAAGTTTTCTCTTTCTCTTTGCTGCTTGGCTTTTCAGTTGTTTTTCCTAAACTTCCAGAGGGTGCAAAAACTGAAATAGGATCAAAGTAATGATTCCAGATCAGAGTCATACACATAGGCAAAAAAGAAGTGATATAAAATTTCTTTATATTACATAAAACTTTTCAAACCAATCAATTCTCAGCATATTTATCCACCATTTAAGTATGACTTTCACTTTTAAAGGAAAAATCTTCTGTAAGAAAGGCACATCTTGCTTTTATTATTTGCTTTAAAGACAGGCATGTATTTTGACAGGCTAAAAATGAACTTAAGTGGAATTAAACAGCACTTAAAATTAAAATAATTAATAGGAACACTTACAGAACATAGGACCAATCTATGAAATTTATAATCAGCAACGGTCATTACATTTGGTATTATAGATAGATTTTAAAACTGAACACCCAAAATGTGAAATTTAATATATTTTTTTAAATACATTTTTAGATCGTTTATTACACTCAATCTTAAACCACCACTTATTCTGTGATATAAATATTATGCAATTATATAGTTAACAATTGGCTTGGTCTGTTAAGGCAAATAGCAGCATCTCTGCTGTACACATTTGACTTTGTTCTACAGCAAAGTGTTAGGAAAGTAAGCCTTATTTTTAAAAGCAGCAAGATAATGCAAATAAAATAAAATAAAAAACCACTCTGCCCGCCTTCCCGTTTAAGCATACCATCTTTTCAAGCTTTTTTGATTTATAGGCCCTATTTTTCCCCATGACTACAAAGATCCCAACACAGAGTATTCAGGTTCACTAAAACTGGACTCAACTTTCTTTCAGAGATCCTTAGATTACTTCAGACTCCCAGGGTTTTGCCAAGGACATATTAAAACCAAAAAACTCCAAAGCTATACAACTTTGCACATATGAATTAGGAGCGAAGGAGAAATCTTTCGAAGCGTCAGATATTGGCAACTGCTTACTCTGTGCATTCTTAAATTATTATAGTTCTTGGCATGAGCATATGCTAAGTCTTGAATACAAATCACAACGTACGCCGTATTTGGGATTTACATTTTAACATTAATTTCTCAGAGTTACAATTGATTTTTAATCTCGTATTACACAGTAGAGAGTTACAAATTTACCTTCTTCTGGACCTGCATGTGTTTCCATCTCTTCTTTTATTTCCTCTTTCACTTCTTCTTCTATCATCACTTTTCCTACAAAAAGGATTGTTAGGCAATGGTTAGATGGTTTTAAAGAACTGTATGTTATTTTTTCTGGATTAGTAGTCTCAGCGTATATGTGTAATGTTAACAAATATTCAGTGCAACACTCAGCGGTAGTTTAGAAAGGCTCCCGAGCACTGTGATAGAGAAACATAGCTAACAGTCCAGACATACTACGAGCATAACGCAAAGCACTGAACAAGATGACGTCTCACGTCAAGAAGTTCCACCAAAATTATTAACAGGAAGAAAAGTGAAATGCTAAATAGGCAAAACATATTGCAATGTCTTAGCTATATTATGATTTTATACTGAATTTTTAGTGTAAAGTTTAGTGTCCCTAGTAATTGAGAAGCATTCCACTGTAGTTTTAAATATCCCAAGAACTCCTCTGGCAGATGCTTGAACTTCCTAGCTCCGACCTTGGGTAACAGTACTAAGTAACACACATATAGCTAAACTTTGAAAATCCAGCTTTCACTGCTCAACCTAGAGATTTCTGTCAAACTGCTGCATATTTCTATTAGATTAGACAATACAGATAGGCTTATCATGAGTGAGAAAGATTTGGAAGAACCAGGTAGTTGAATCCCAAGAAGGTAAAAACACAAAGAGATGATTTCACAGTGCAACGAAACCACCATGAATCTATGCAAACACCTCTAAATATTTCATAGTGGTTTTGTTTTCAATCAATTTTAACGCAACTACAGAAAAAAACCTCATGAAAAATCTATCACTGGACATTAAAAAACAGTAATGCTTTTAAAAATAAGACATATGAATACTAAAAAAAGTAATAGCCTAAAAATGGTTATACCAGCATAAGGTACAAGTCCATGGCCAAAAAGCAAGTTTCTCCCGCTATTGAAACTGCGTTATTCAGTAAGTATATTCCTGGGGTACGTTTTTAAACATTAGCTGAATTGCTATTTAAGTGCCTTATATCATCATTGGTACAGAAAATTTTATCATAGAAATATTATGATATACAAATTAAATGCAGAAAATGTTATTTTCACCAGCTTTATAGCTCCTACTCTTTAAAAACTTATCTTGCTTCAAAATGAACCATATTAAAGTGTGCAGATCATCTGTTCTAGCAAAGATTATGGTCTGATGTAATATTACAGCTCTCAACAAAGTGCAAACAACCCACAATAAGCTACTAATCTTGCACAGAATCACATTTTGCCTTTCACTCTGCAAACCAGTATCAGGGAAGCAGAAGGATCTTTTGCGTATACCCAGAAGGTGAAGTTGAATCTAAATGGTATAAACAGAACCTGTTTGTGCTGTATTAGCATCCCACCTACACTGTATTTAAGAATATGAGAAATACTGTGTGGAATCTGACCAAAGGTCTCTCCTCCCTGCTAGGCTGTCTCCTACAGAGGTCAATCACAAAGGCTGGTAACAAGAATATGAACAGCACAAGCAGTGTGATCCTTTCCCTGACAGTTTCCTTCAGTCAGATGATTAACTTGTATCTGTTTAACACTTCCTTTTTCTGATACACCTCACACACCAGTCTGAAAGAATGGCCTTGCATTGACATGTTACGTTCTTTTTTGGGGGCAGTTTTGTTAAACCACCCGTTCTGAAACGAGATTAAAGCAATCAAGAATAAGAGACTGGTATCACATCTTACCTTCTCTCACTTCTTGAATCATTTCATCAGGAAGAGCAAAATTCTTCTCTATATTAGGGAACGGAAGAATCTCAGATTCATGCTTAGAAAGAAAAGAAAGACCTCTATGAACGACTTTGGTAAAAACTTTAATTTGGATTTAGAAGTGCAATCTCAAGTTCTATTTTACATGCAATTATTAGCTAAATAATTCTTAACAAGACAATTCAGACATTAGAGAATCAAGAGGCTCCTGATGTCAAACTGATTACTAAGGTCAAGATATCTGAGATGAGGACTCATGATCATTTGAGATAATTTCTGGAACCCAAACATGGCAAATTCTTATGTAAATGCACTATAACCTATGGAGGTTATAGGTATATATTTGACACTTCAGTTAGAGTACCTATGTAAACGTTTGCTGGATCAGCATTTAGGCAACTTTCATAAACAAACTCAGAACTTTCAGTATGGAAAAAACCCCCACAAACCACTGCAGGTTTCATTGTCTCCCACCTAACGCATTTTTATACAGGGAAAACCCCATCAACTCACTGGAACGACATGTAATTCTTAGTAGCGTGAAAGGTATGACAGGCCCAGTGATTTTGGCTTATCAAAACTCCTGAACTGTAAGAACGTGGCTGCATCAACCCTTTATACTCACAAGAGCTTGCATATCATACATGGTGCTCAGATGGTCCCAAATCACTTTGGAAGAAATCTGCCGTCCAATATTCTGACTGAATTTATCTCGGATACAAATCATGTGGAAATGGCGATTCACACCTAGGGGAAGAACTCAGTGCAATTAACACTACTAACAGTTTCATTTACACCACACAAATAAAAAACCATCCTGTCCTTACAGGGAAATCATACAGCGTGGGAGAGACACATGCCAATCTGGGCAGCCCTGCCGGGCTGATATTTCACCCTACGTTACAGGTGCTATTCTGGAGAGGGGCTGAAGCTGCCCCACTGGGTAACACTGACATGTGGCCGCAGCCAGAGCTTTTAGGGAGGCTGCGTGAAAAATAACCGAAGGAAAAGTATAAGGCAGCAAGTCAGGAAAGGCGAAGGCAGAGAAGGGCTGGCCTTGTGTCCCCAGGAGGGGCGGCTGAGGAGGCCAGGCGGGCACGGCGCCTCTTTCCCCACAGGCCCCGCCGCGCTGGGGAGAACCCCAGGGCCCTCGGCCGGCCGCCGCGGCGGGAGCGGGCGCGGGACGCCGCTAGGCGCAGCGCCGCAGCGCGGCCGAGTCGCCAGCTT
>VYZW01008653.1:45700-63300 GCA_013401315.1 Balaeniceps rex
TCACATTGTATTTCTGACTTTCAAAAGTTTTTCTTTTTTATTCACCGTTAGAAGCAGATGAAAGTTCATTTGGAATCCATACACATCTTATCATATAACAGAGTACAATGTACTTTAAGAAAATAATAAGAATAAAAAAAATCCGGTTTGCTTTAACAATAGGAAATTTGGGGCTCAGGTGAACTATAATGGGTCCTATTAACATTGCACACCAGAATGCTGGATTGCTCATGCGATTATAATAAATATTTACAAGAGTAAAAGGATGGCTTTATTCCCAGTGTTTTATTTCCCCTCCCTGGAAGCTATTACCTGAAGTGCTCTCTACTTTTGGTGATGTTAAATATAATCACCACAATTTTTCATTTGAATGAATAAGTCTCCACTAGAAAATATTTACAATTGTGGTAAGTTTAGAAGAGAACTTGCGTCTACCAATGTTTTGTTTCATGCTTTTAAAGGAAGAGTTGTGTGACCTTAGAAGAACCACCTGACCTTGGTCAGAGGACAAAACCATCCAGCTCTGTTGAGTGCAAGAACCTTCTGCCAAATCTACTTATCAGCTGAGTTTCTCAGAAATTCCCTTTTATGCTGGCCTTTCTCATGCTGTCATTTTTCCTTTCTGCTGTTCTGCTGTCCTCCCTTTTAGTTCTTAGCCTGAAGACCAAATGCTCAATAGCCAAGGAAGAGAAAGACCTAAAATGAGAGATGGAAAAAATAATGTGTGCGGCAAATTTAAAACGCTGGGTCATTCACTGCCTTTGTTAAATGATCCCCTTTAAACTAGACTCACGATTGATTCTTTTTTTTTTAGGGAAGGATTTTTCATTGGTGAAAGTGATAGAAACACGGGTGTAGAGTTAGCCCTGGGTCTGACATGACTGCTGTCCTTATGCAGCTGCCAAACTTTCATCCTCAGAGGTGTTTTTGATGGTATTCTCATTTCAGAAGCTCTACTCTTGCACAGGGCAATATCTAGTCTGCTGGTGCCTTTCTGGCAGTGTCCAGCTGCAATGATCTGTGGTGGCTTTCAAACATGGGGACAACATAGAAAGTGGCCATTTCTCCCCATTTTGTGTATAGCAGTTTCTAAAGCTGTTTTAAAGAGTCTTGCTACTACATTCATGCAATTTCTCTCCACTGAAGGGGAGTCTGATTCAGTCTGAATATTCTCCATGATCAAAGGTGGGATGAAACGGGAATCTTTCCACCCTTAGAAAAAAGCTTCATGTAAAAGGCGTGTAGCTGTTTATGTACCCGTGTGCAGAAGTGTAATTTATCTTCAACACAGGAGGGGAGGTTGGGGAGAGCTGATGAATTTTCCTCTATATTTACAGTCTGTTCTGGAAGAGGAACCCAAGAGCATAATAAGCTACATTCACCACTTCGAATTTTTTAAGTTATTCTTCTTGGATCAACTTAGCCGAGTTGTTAAGAAAAATAATCTTCTCTCATTTTCCACTTTATCTTTTATTGCTGCAATTCATATCTGTGTATTACCTTATCTCTGTGCCCTGATGGGATTGTTTCTAATTTGTTCAAATTCAGAATGGCTTTTATTTGCTCTCACCATGATCAAGGCGGGCTCCTGCAGAACTGTGCTCTTGTAATCAGTTTTATTAGGCAGGATTGCCGATCAGGTGTCTTTATACTTGTCTTCAAGACAAATTTATAAAATGAAATCTGACAATGGCTGTTTGAAGCTCCTGATTCTAATACAGGGAATATTCAGGTTCATAATAGGAAGTTTGTTGACAAACATATTTCCAGAAAATGAAAATCACAAACTTACTGGAACAATGAATCCACAACGTGCGCTGCTCCCTTGACTCTTTAGTTACGAACAGACAGTGCTTTAAACAACAGACAATTAAACATGATTATGATTGCTTGTTTTATGACACTGGGCTGAATCTACTAAGGTCAGTCACTGGAACGACTCCTGATTCACAGTGGAGCACGCAGAAGGAGATGCTGTGTCTGTATGGCAGTACAATTCATACCGCATAGCTGCTCATTTTACACAATGCTTTTTTTGTTTATCCTCTTTTTATTCATTACAGGCAGATCTAATTCAAACCCTCAGACTTAGATATTTGTTCTTTTGGGTAGGTTCATATCCAAGTCCAGCTCCCTTGCAAAACACCCTTCAACGTGTATGAGAGATGAAGACCTCCCAAGTGGACAGCACTGGGAGCGGTTTCATTTCAGTGGATTCACAACAGGGCAAGGGTTGTCCAAGAGGTTTAACTTGCTGTGTTCCTCAAACATCTAAGAAGACAAGACAAAAAAAATTTTTAAACCCTGTTAAGAGGTAATGTTAATATCTAATATTATCCTAATATAAGAAACTTCTTCTGTCACCAAACCCTACATTTTAATTTTAATTTTGGAACAACAATTGCTATTTACATTGCAAAAAATGACCAATCATTGAGGATAATGTAATTTTAAAACTTTGTGACCAATTATAATGAGAGGGCAGCTGAGGGAAAAAGCTTTCATTATGACTATAACTGCATTGTGATTCTGAATTTTTTCCTCAATTTACTGTTCAATTGAGTCTTTTGCCAAGAGATCCTGTATTAAAATTGTTTTTCTCTTTAGATGGTTAATGAAAGGTTATAATTAAGGTAAGTGGGATCAAGCATCAGATCTCAAATTGATGTTGTTTGATGGAAGCAGCTGTCTTTTTGCTGCTTTATAAGCTCTGTTGGTGTCAACAACTGGAAACCTGAATGTTCTTCACAGTCATCATTAGCTTTTTGTGCGTTTGCATTCAGCCTCAGAATGAAAACTCTGTAATCCCCGTTGCTTGACCCAGTGATTACACAGACTTCAGAGCTCACATAACTTACAAATTCAGGTTGTCTTAGGGAATGGGGGCAACCAAAGATTAATGCAGGCTAATTACTTGGCTTCTTGGTACACTTTGACAGTTTCTTCCTTTCAAAATTCTGTGTCACTTTACAAGTAAGTAAACATAGCTCTGACTTCGTAATGCGAAAGTGGTTTTCTTTTAAGAACGGTCAAGCAGTGAAGTGCAGCCTTGCTGATGATGCTGGGTGGTTGGATACCTGCATTACACCCCCTGAACTTCAGTGCATTTTAAAGTTCTCACAGCATTTCTTTCCTTGCCTTCTGTGACACCATTTCTCTCGTGGCTGA
This sequence comes from Balaeniceps rex, assembly GCA_013401315.1. Taxonomy (NCBI): domain Eukaryota; kingdom Metazoa; phylum Chordata; class Aves; order Pelecaniformes; family Balaenicipitidae; genus Balaeniceps; species Balaeniceps rex. The sequence continues at coordinate 48,869 of VYZW01008653.1, forward strand.
GGAATTAGCATACCAATTATCATACTAATACCAATTACATATCTTTGAATTTATTTGTACTCGTCCCTTCTGTGATATTATTGTACGCCATAGAGCAAAGGAGTAATGCTTTCTAGCCTGAATGCTTTAGTTCTCTAATCTTTTCATAGGTTTGGGATTTTAGTCTCTGTACACAGTTTTCTTAAACCTCTCATAAAGCAAAAGAGCACCTTTGGCAGAAAAGAAGCAATTTTGTTGGAGGCTTGGAAGGAGCAGCAGTAATGGTGCTGGGTTAGTTTAAGATGGCAGGGTTGAATTTGTCCAACAGCCCTATGATACGTACAGGGTTACGTCTTGAAACAGAAGCTGCAAGAGAGGTGCTAGTGTCAACCTTTCTGGCATTGATGAAGTGCAGTAAAAATGATGATTACATGCTATGCTTTCCCACGCTAATGAAAACAAGTTTTCTGATTTTCTGTGATTTTCTTCTCGCCATAAAACCCCTGGCCTCGGACTCCTGATGTATAACTTTTCCTATATAATTAATCCCACACATCCTGAAATGTCTGTGACTAAGTTTGTCAGAATTTGTTGTCTGAATACTCTTGTGTTTCTCTGAGCTGCACGTGGAGGGGCACAGTGAGATGAAGAGAAGTAGCCAAGTCACGCTGGAAGCGAGCTCCTGCCTAGTTTCTGCAGGAGAGCAGGCTATTCAGGGAACCATTTAGCATAAATAATTTCCAGCAACGCATTGGACATCAGGCTTTACTGGGACTATCCTATTCACTTCTAGTCTGTGTCAGCAGCACAGTAAGATCCTTTAGGAAATGCCATCATGGGCGGTAATCATAAGTGGAAAATATTTGGTTTCACAGCATTTAAGTGGAACTGCCTGTGATTGCTGTTTTACATGCAAACCACTTATTTTTAGTCCCCTTTGTTGCATTAGCAGTCATTTGGAAACAGCCCCTAGAGGTGCCTTTGTGTCTGTAGCAGCAGGCTCTCCAGTTCTCGGTGCTCCCTGCCCTCCTCACACCTTGCCCTGGCTGATGGGTACAGCTGGGACTCCTCTGAATTTGGGGGTGACTGTTGCCCCCTCCTTTTCCTGCATGATGAGTGATGGACAGTGGGTGCTGTGTTCCCACCTATGTGATTCCTTATCAAAAAGGGCATCAGAGCTTCTTGTAACTGGTTTATCTGAGGGTTTGCAGAATGGCCACAAAGAGGTGACCAACCTGCTTGGAGGAGACTTGTTTTAGGAGCCACTCTGCTGGGAAGAGCAGGGTCTGCATTCTGAGTTGTTACTACAAATTATCCCATGGCAATGGACTGTATTCCTGGTCCTGCTGGACTGTTCCTGGTAGGAAGCCTGTTCTAAAGCACCTTCTCCAGTTTTTACCACAAACAAGTTGTAAAGAACAAAGCCTCCTTACAGGATTTTAAAATAATCTGTAATAATTAAAAATTCATAATAACAGACTAAATGAGGAGCTTCAAAGGCTTCAGAGGTAAGAATACCGCCGTCTTTCACAAATGAACTAACAGAAGAAAACCCATAACTGCCTTTTTTAATACCACACTAAATAGCCAAGTGGGGCAGGATTCAGGTATTCCCACAGCTCCATTTTCGTTCTTATCTCTTGTCCATTCCTCTGCCGAGAACATGATTCTGTTGCAGTTATAAAGCCCTTCTAGATATTGATTTTGCATTCTCTGTTCCTCTAACAAACTACACACCAGCATTCATGCGAATCAGACAGGCACAGCACTGAGATAACAACAGAGGGAAATGACAAAGTGCCCTGTGTGGATGTGCTGTGAAAATAACAGGCTTTAATGATAGCGACTTCGCACTGGAATCAACCCACTAGGAAAATCTGAAGCCCTGGCATGGCAACAGCATTTCTGCTTTTGCTGTGCCATGGCTGGCTGGGTGGTACTGGGTGGCATCAGTGACAGCAGGTCCGTGATGCCTGCAGTGCCTGTGTGATCCTGGTGGGCAGCAAGAAGGAGAACAGGGAAAATGTTTGAGGAGTTTTAATGTTTAAAAAACTGGAGGAGGTGCTTTAGAACAGGCTTCCTACCAGTAACAGCCCAGCAGGACCAGGAATACAGTCCATTGCCATGGGATAATTTGTAGTAACAACTCAGAATGCAGACCCTGCTCTTCCCAGCAGAGTGGCTCCTAAAACAATGTTTAAATTCAGGTGCCTGAAGATGAAAACAAGGAGGCTTCGCTCAGGCCTGGCACCTGAGCTCTGTAGCAACAACAGTTGCAATCATCACATCCAAATCTACTTTATTATTCCCTTAATCGGGAAGATAAGTACTGCTCATCAGGCTTAATGGGCAGTTAACATCACTTGTTTTTATTGTGTAGTCTGGGGCTGCTGCTTGTTATCTGCATTTACACTGCCATCAGGGCTGGAACAGCAGTGCTGGTGATGCTTTGCGTTATTAGACAGCTCCCATGGGTGTGAGCTCAACATGCCAAATTCCAGAAGAAGGAGCCACATCCAAGCTTGGGAATTAGCGAAATTGGTGAAGACTTTCCATAGACGTTTGTGGACTGTTGATCAGGCTGTTTACAAAGAAGGTGTCTGCAGATTAGGTGGTTTCATTTACAGCCGGAGGGCATTAGGTATTTTTGCATATCTTTCTGTAAGCAGGCAGAGAATGATGCTAAGCCATCAACCAGAGATGCCACAAATAACAGAGGGGATTACTTACTAAGTGGCAAAGCAAAAGGAGAGAGGAATTTGAGCTTTAGAGCCTCCCACCTGAGCAAAAAGGACGGACCTCTCCTCTGTCCCATGAATGACTTGGGTGCTTCCCTTCAGAAAATCCTGCTCGTTCTGGTCCTAATGGTTCCTGTGATGGGTGGGAGAGGTGGCACTGAGCAGGGGGAACCCAAACACATCTAGACAGTGGGCAGGGGAGTTTGTTTCTTGGTGATTTCCTTCTTTTTTTCAGGCCACGTAGGTAGAGGGAAAAACAATGTTTTGTAGATATTTTAAGTACGCAGCTCTCTTGAGGCCACATGGTTTGAAAATAACTGAAGGTTACCTGTTACCTGTCTGGTACTTCACTGAGCAAGCCAGGGTCCTGCAGACAGAAAACATTAGATGGAAAGACTTCCTATTTTTCAAAAGAAAACCAAAGCCTGTAAACATGGCAGTAGCCTCCATTATATCTTCTGGGGTTGTACTTAATAATTTAACCTTAAGTCTGGATGTTTTGCAAAGCAAATGTTTATTAGGGTATTAGAGGCATAGGTGTGTAATTTTTTGGGTAGTTGAAGCTGGTGAGAACTTTAATTTCAAAAGAAAAAATCCAAGCAAACATTGCCAGTCACTGTTCCTGTTCTGCTTCTACAGTGAGTCTAATCTTATGTTTCATTGCATATTCACATGGGTGCTTGAATCATTGTACAGCGTACCTGAATAAGAATTTAATCACACTGCCAATTAATTTGCAAAGAAACTTATTGAAAATGCTGCTAAATGCAAGAAGTTTTGGAAATGTAATATAGAAGCTCACCAGGTGTCCGTTTTTTAAATCTGAAGGACTCTAATGTAATCTGATAAATCAATTCCATAATGAAGTTGCCATGCTGAATTTCAAGGCCTTTGGCAACAAAGAAAGCTGTAACCTTTTGTGTCGCTAGACCACTGAGGTGGGATATATTTGCAAATTAAACAGACCAAAAAGCTCTAATCAAATGCTCTGGCAGGAAGGAGAAAATTGGGTATTAGGATACATATACATGTATCTATAGCTCTGCTTCCCCAGCAGCAGTACGGTGCCTCACCACACCAGCCTGTGACACACAGGAGACGGCTTCCCGAGTGGATTTAACACTGTCTCTGTCAGCTCTCCTAAAGCTTTCCTTGCTGTTTGTCCTGGGTCCTTCTAGCTGTGCTCAGCTCCCTTACAAGCTGCGGTTCTGGGATTCTGCTCTGCCTCTTTTTCCCACCTGTGTATCATAACCCTGGAAATAGCCTTGTTTTGTCTGCTAGTGATGAGATTTATCCTGCCCTGAGTCCCAGCCTTAGGAAACAACATTTCTACTCAATAAATCCCTTTTAATCAAGCAATCTTAAATGAAGAAGAAGTAGTAACGTCTGAAATAAAACCCAAACTCCATCAAAGCTGAAGTCTTACCCCAATGTGCAAGAAACACAAAGAATTAACTGAAGTTTTCATTCACTCTGTTTTTATGTGGGAAGTGTTCAGATACTGTGCTGAGGAGGGGTGGTATAAAATGGTTGCATAATATCACAGAGTTTAAAGAAAAGGGTATACAAAGCCAGTACAAAGATGCTTGACTTCTGAGGAAGTTTAGAGTTGTAATTTATCTAGATAATGCTGCAGAAGGATCTTGTATAAAGTCCAGTCACCAGGAATTGAGACTCTCAGTAAAACTTCCCTTTCTCTTCAGAAAACACCTTTGAGCAGACCATGATCTTAAATACTGTGAGCATCCACACAGTTAATTTTTGCAAGGATGATCACTTAGGAGGAAGAGAATTGGAAAAATGCTTTCATTTCATTTGCTATTCAGCTGCAATAGTTCATCAGGGTAGATGGATGAAAAATTCTGTGTTTCTAGGCAGGCAATAAGCCTTTGCCTTTGTCCTTTCTGTTGCTGAGATAGCTGCTAAATGTATTTTTAAGTAGGAAGTTGTGTGAGACGAGAACTGAGATGTACCTGAGTAAGGAGAAGCCTGATGCAGCAGATCTGAAGATTTCCATTGAACGGAAAACTCAGGAACCGTATTTTTTTGCTGAGGGAGTGAAATAACTTCTAGAAAAGCTGTCTCACAGTCATGGAGAACACAAACATTTCTGTTAGGGCAGAAAACCAGCTGGAAGGATAGGAAAATGCAGATAATAAGGCAGATGATGCCTTCCCAGATCTGAGGGCATTGCCCAGCTTGCAGTACTCAAGGGATTTTTTTCACTTTCTTCCAAAGCATCTGGTGCTGCCACCGTCAGAGAAGGCGAGTGGAATAAATGGACCTTGGGAGTGATCCAAACTGGCAATTTCCACCTTTCTGATAGGTACAATTACAAAGTCAGCGCTCAGGTGTCAGGGAAAGGGCTGTGTTGCTGTATCTATGTCTTTAAAATGCACACATGCTTGGCAGGCTTTCCCGCATCCAGAAGGCCAGACCGGGGTGGGTACCACACATGACCAACAAAACAGCAGATGATGTGTGGTGTGAACTCCATGGAAACCCGTCATCCTTGGAAAAAGCGTACAGCTGCATCCTCTATGTCACTGTCATCTCCAGCTTTTGAGGCTTTAGAATATGTCCCTCTACTTTCCCCTCCTCTGCAGGAGACAGAAAAGATGCTTCTTCTGCATTTATTGCTCACTGTGCCAAGATCCTAAAGTGTCTGGTGTGCTAAAAACACTTAATAGCACAGAGCAGAGCCGGCTGCTTTCCATTCTTTCAACGTGCTGACAGCTCACTTCGGAAAGTTTTAACTGTAGAGAGGAAGCAATTTGTCTGCAATTTCTGATTATTATTTTTATTATTCAGCCTTAAAGGGGGATTCACAGTAAAAAGCGGTTTAGAGTTAGCGGCTCAGGAGGAAACAGGTATTTTCTGTGAACTTATAAAAGCATATATGTCTTTTGTGGAGTTGATATCATTGCTTGGCTGACCCCACTTGGATGGCTGGTCCCAGGGGACAGGGTGGTGGTACGACAGCAACCTTCTGGCGCTCCTTGCCAGAGGGTCGGCGATTAATTCACAGTTAGCAGAGATAACACTGGGCAAATGGCAAAGAACACAAGCCAGGGCAGAGAGAAATTGCAGGCTCAGGCTCCCAGGTCCCCTCCATTGAATCCAAGACACCCAAGATGCTGCTTGGCAGCTGGTTGGCAGCACCCTCTCTTTCTCAGAAGCTGCATCTCCCTGTTTTTACCTGAGATTCTAGCAACACATTTAACTTTGAATTCGTAAAAAAGAACGTGCTGGTGGATATACTGCCCTTGAAAGCAGCCGGTGTGCATGGTGCTGCCTGCATGGGGGAATGCACTTGGTAGTGGCCAGTCAGCATGAAACAAGTGTGGGTTTAAATCTAAGGATTTTTTTCATATTGATAGCTGACCATTTTGCTATGGCAATGCGAGTTGAAAGACCTGCCACCCCTCCTTCCCAGAGTCCCTCCTGTAGAACTAGAAAAGCACGTTATTTTACAATTGACTAGGAAAGACTCGGAGATCAGTGTGGAAGGCTTAGGCGTAAGGAACATGGGTCTAGGGAGGGTGGGGTAATCTGGGTATGGTCTTCAGTGAAGTGTCCTCCCCAGTCTGGGGTGAACTGTGGCCTGGTCAGAGATGACCATGTATCTAAACTCTTTGTTGCCTTGTTATTCAGACCTGGAGCTCCTATCGATTGCAGAGCATTTGAAGATCAGGTCTCCAAGAGCAGATGGATTGGTGCTGTAGCATCATTTGGGATGTGCAGTGAGAGGTTGCTATTCCAGAGCACTTCCCACGGCAGCTGCTGCAGGCTGGAGTACAGAAAGATGGATTTTTTTGGGTGCTTTGAGGCACCTTCCCCTCCTGCTCCCGCCCACCTTCCCACACAGTTGTCAAGCGGTTGGTTTGTACAGAGAGAAGTTTTTGTTCCTGCAGTTCAATTTGTCACAACAGTCATGTCAGGAGGAGATTGTTTGCCTTTTTTTTTTTTTTTTTCTCCTTAAACCAGGCACATTTCAAGGGTAATTTTCAGGGGGTCAGCCCAGGGAATGGCACTTGCAAAATGAATGGAGGATGTTCAGATGACTGGGAGCCCTTCTGAGGTGGTGGTAGCCTCTTTGAGTGTTTTGCTTCTCATCAGAGCCTATGAGCCACCTGAAGACTGGATACAAATTTGAGGGCTACAAAGTGTGTTTGTGAACTGGCTCACGCCCCTGTCTGTCTCTAAATGGACCCAGCTTTGGCTTTTATTTTGTTATTTAATGCGATTTGCAGCCTAGCAATATTCTGCCCCTCTCTTTGCTATGGATCCTAGCAAAACCACGCGCAGCAGTAACTCAGAGTAATGCTGAGCTGCGTGGCGGATGCTCGCCCGGCTGGGGTGGCCGTCACGAGAGGGGATGGAAGTACTGGGGAGGGCAGGTATGGTTGTTGCCCCATCCCCTGAGAGCTCAGGTTAAGATAAAATAACCTGGCACGCCTCTGTGCAATACGGTGGCTGAAGAGCCCTGCATGGGGGCTGACCCATGGCAAAAATCCTTCCTTATAGTAAGAGCCCATAAAATGACAGGATTAGCAAAACCCGAGGCTAAACCCATGACTGAACTCAAGCCGTGGATTTGTGCACGGGGATGGGAACCATGCTGGTGGCTGGAGTTGAATCACTGCTTGAGCTAAGCTGTCAGTGGGGCCCTGGTTTCCCAGCTCCTTTCTCAGGGTCTGGGCCCTCTTTTCTGGGTTTCAAACTACTGTAAACTACAGGCTTTGTGGTTTTCTTTTCCTGGGGAGGCAAAAGATTCTCCTTTAGCTCAGTGTCTGATCCCTGGGCTTGTGAGAGACCTTTTATATTGTGTGACAGATTTGATCAATATGATGTTCTTTCCACCTACTGCATTTCTGTTTCCCCTGCCTCTGCTCTAGTGCCATGATATTTGGGGCAGATCTTGCAGCGAGCTGAAAATACCCTCTTCCCCTTCTGCTCTCACCAACCCCACAAAATACCCTGATGATGTTTCTGCCTTCTCTTTTGCCATTAACAGCTATGTTTTGTGACAAGAGCTATAGTTGCAGTCAGCATGCAAAATTTGCTGTTATTTTAAATAACCATCTGCTCTCCCCACAGTCTGCTACCTCATCCTTAATTTCCTTATTTTTTGGATGTTTATTTTGATTAGCCTTGTCACATGGTGCTATAAGGAAATCTTGCTTCACTTCACATGCTACTGCCATGTTGATACAGAAAACTGGCTTACAACCAAAAAGATGTTATTTTTTTTCCATCTCCCCCCCCCCTTTTTTTTTTCCAGAAAAAGTTTTATGTAACAAAGTGTTGTGTAAGGAGGAGAACAGCAGGGAGTGCATCAGGACTCATGGATTTTCTTTTCATCTCTATCACAAATCCACTATGACACATTGGGCAAGTTGGTACAGTCCAAATCCTCTTATTGGGATCAGTGCGATAGCTGCTGAATTCACTTAAGTAGATCCATAGTCACACCTGTGTAACGAAGATTAAACTCTAACGTAGAGCAAAAAGAAAATCTTGGAAGAACCATCTATATCAGGGAAGAGCTGATGTGCTAAAGTGGGTCACCTTTGTTTATTTGCATTAAAATTACCCGTAGAGACAGATCCTGAATTTCAGACTAACATTTATATTTGCATGCCAGGTTTGCGTGTTTATTATTTATAATATATATGCTGCTTCTTCATTAGTTGAGTAACTGGCCTGTGTGCGCAAGGTTGTGATAACTAAACGGCCCCAATTCTGGGTGAGGAATTTGTGCATGTGATGGAAACGTAACGTACCATAAGAAATCTCTCTTTGAGGAGCAAAAAATCACGGAGAAATTGGTACTCATTTTGCAAATGCACATTTTAACTCGTCTGGGTTGAATAAAGAAACGTAATTTGTCTTCCTGTGAGAAACATTTTCGGAGGAAATATGGTCCCACCGAGTGCTTTGCGTACATTACTATTCTTGCATATCCACGGGGAACAAACTGAAGTGTGGTAGCATTAAAACTACCGCTGTGCTGCGTTTCAGTTATACTGTACTTTTCCTTAGGACTTATCTTAATGTTGGCTTTGGGCGTTTAAAACAAATTCTGCTGACCCTGGCTATGCTGATGTAGGGGCAGGGAGGCGAGACTGGAATCAGGCCCCTGTGAACACACCACAATTAGCTTAATGAGTCTTTGGAGAGTGTTAGTGCACAACCTGGGTTTATTTATCTCATCTCTTTTATCAGTATAAACTGTGAGTAATTCTACTAGTAAAAATGAAAGGAGAATAAGGTCTTTCGGTACTGTCAGGGATTTCAGAAGGTCACTTAAGGTGTCATTTTTATGTTACAAAACACAAGGGATTCCTCCAGAAGCTTTGAAAAGAGATCTCTGACTGTTTTAACACCACACACGGCTTTCAGTGGTGTGTGTCAAGAGCAACTCTTCTGAAATCAAAACAGTTCTTTAGTTTCTTCCTGAATTAATGATATACTGATCTCATTATGTAGTAGCTTTTAGATAAATTTGAATACATTTATCTTGCCTTTTCTGGGGCTAGGGTAACTCATATTATTATACAATTTCTACAAACTCTATACCAGCACGGGTAGGTAGCAAGCCTGTTCCATCTGTGTCTGAGCCCAAAATTGTTATGTTACCAAGTACCCTGGGAGATCAGGAGCAGGAGTGTCCTCAGGATGGATTTTCCTTTATCCTTCCCTTTACTTGTCCTAAACTCCATTCCATATTGGCTTCTGCCAGTATTTATTCTACCTGCCCACTCTGTTAGGCTTTTCTGGAAAAAAAACGCAAAACCAACAAACAAACCCAACCAACAACAAACCTCCAAAAACTCCCAAACCAAAAAAAAAAACCCCAAACCAGAGTTGCTGCAGCGATGTGCTAACACATGCTGATATTGGCCTGCAGAAAAGAAAATCTTCATTACTATTGTCAGCTGAATAAGCAATACTTATGTTATCTACACAGTGCAGCCGTGGATTCAACACAAGAAACGTCCTTTTTCACACCATAGCCCTGTCTCTAGGCTGCTGTTGACTACCCTGGAGTCCCCATGGGAATTCATGGAGTTTATCTGGTGAATTAACACCATGAAGGACTAGAAAGTACATTATTTCTTACAGTACAAGGATACACGCTGCTGCTGCTCATGTTACTCAGTGAAAAGCAGTGATGGATGATGAAAGGAGGTTCACCTGTCCAAGGCAAGTGAAAGCCACATAAATCATGTTAATGCAGAGCCACAGACAGGGAAGCTGAAAACACTAGTCCACAGAGGATGGATTGAGAGATGTCCTGGGGAAAGTTTCCTGAGCTCATTTGCAGAATGCTCTGTTCTGATTATTGTTAACCTGAGGCAATACCAGGCAATTCTCAAACAACAAGAAAAAGAGAAACTTTCCAAAAGTTTTATTTTTTAAGGGGGGGGGTGGGTGGCACGTGTGTGTAGCAAATAAAGTGTTTATTAATTTAAAAAATAAAAAGGTCATAAGTACTAATTCTGTTTTGCCCCAGCTACACTCAAAATGATCTTTTGCCTTATCTTGTGCCTGAAAAGACATGGATTTTTGTTCAAGGTCCAGGTGTTTTTCTTCTTCATATGGCTGTGATACTAGCCAGAAAATCCAGTGAGAATCCCTTTGCATCAAGCATTTGTGCATGCATCTTATAAAAACGGACTCTGTTCCCGGCTACTGTCTGTCACTAGCTACTGAAGGAAGCAAGGTGGATAAAGCCAGGTATTACAGCAAGCCACGGCTGCCCTACTAGACTTGAAATCCTTAGGACTCCTGAAGAGTGAGAAAGAAAGGCTGGCTTTCAATGGATCTGAGATATTTCACATCTTTCAGCTTTTAACTCATTTTCCATAGGAATTCGTGTGTAAACAAATCCTGACTTTGTGTCCCAAATAACCAGTTTGGGTTTTGTTTCATTTCATATGATAGAAAGAGTTCCTGAAGAAATTAATGGCTGACAAACCTCTTAGCAGAAGGTAGCCTGGCAAGGAGGATGGACTTCGTTAGTGCTCTTATTGGGGAATGGTTGCAGTATGAGCGCAGCCCTAAGTCGACATCAGAGAAGACACACAAGAAGAGTCATTATGAATATTGCAATCTTTGGGGAAGACTTCAGACAAGAAAATATGCCTTAATAAATACTGGAGAATCCAGCTATGAAACACTGGTTTGTAGGCTACCAGGCTTCATTGCTCACAGAACAATGTGCTTAACGAATATCCCGGGAGCATCCAGTTTTCTTCTCCCATCAGTGCTTTGATTTTGTAAGTGAGCTCCTCGGGGCAGAGACGTTAGGTAGTGGAAGCAGAAAGCAGGCACAGTTAGACTGTGTACGTACAGGCTTCCCAGCTGATCTCGGAAGGCAGAGAGTGCCCTTCTGCGTCTTTATAGACTTCTATAAAATCCACTGTGCAATATTTCTTGCTGTGGAAGTCTTTAATTATGAAGCAGGTATCCTGCTGAACATGGGAACACAGCACATCTTTGTCATCCGCATCTTGCTGGCTGTGATTATTCTGCCTGATGAACAGCAATAGAAACTTTCCATTTCTTCCTGCTCCTCCAGGATCTGCCGCAGGGCTCTCTAACCTGGGAATGTCCCCCCAGCTGTACTCCATGACCTTAATTTCAAACCTTTTTCCAGAACCGGCATCATTGAGGGTTGGGATGGCTGGGCAGAGCCACGTTACGAACCTCTCAGTATCACTCCTGAGTCAGCCAAGGGGAAGGCTGTTTAATGATGTGAATTAAGTCCTTTAGCCCCTTTGGTTACTGCTGGGCACGGGTCCCTGAATCTCCTGCCCAGAGCGCAGAGCACAAGAACCAGTCAAGGCAAAGCCATTCGCAAAGCAGCGCTGGCCACTCTCCAAAGGCAGTCCATGGCAATTACAAGAAGGCTACAGCAAATTTCAAGGGTTGAGACAATGCTATTTAGTTCAGTGCTTCATCTCCTTTTCTATCCTGAGACGGCAGCTACCAATTTTGTAGCTGTACCAGGATTTGTCTCCAGAACAGGCATATACTAAGGACAGCCTCAAGAACCTGTGAATTTAGTTAGCTACAGTAGAACTGGCAAGACTTGAAAGGTGAACACTGGATGAACTGGAGTATGAAATTGCAGTGCACTGCAGAGACGAATGCAGAACAGAGAGCAAATGGCAAGGGTGAAGGATAGATTAAAGAACTGACAGACCCGACCTGCCCTCTTCTTATACAGAATGGGTTTAACCCATACCTGTGTTTAAATCATACCTACCAGCTGGCATCTTTTCCTAATTATGCCTAATTATGCTTAGACTATGAAAATTGTCAGGTCATACAGTTCTACCCAGATTACCTTTTAACTAGCTAAATCAGGAGTAATTGGAGGCATTGCCCCAATATATAATTTACTTGACAGCTGCAATGCATGCTTAATTGCAGGGGGTTTCCTCAGTCCCCTGTGATTTCCGTAGTGCTCATGGTACTTGAGTGGTTTAAAGCCAGCTCAAACCTATTTACAGCCACAAATGTGACCTGCTCTCAGTGGTAAGTGCAATAGCTTACCTCCGTCCGTCCATCTATCCATCTATCTGCAGAGCTATCTGCCTCTTCTCTGCCTCCTGTATTTGAAGACTGTCAGTCAGAGTATCGCTTGGGGAACAAGGAATTCTGATTCTGTTTGAGAAATTCTGATTAATTAGAATACCTGCAGGTGACTAAGTGCTACTTGGGACTACAGCTCCAGGGAGCTGTTTGGTGGCAGTGCTCAGCATTTTCACTTACAGTTTAATCAGACTCCTACCAAGCTTACAACATCCCAATGCTTTCAGAAAGTTGGTGGCGCCAATTTTTGCCAGAACAATAGCATGAAATTCTTATTAGTGTCTAATCAGTGATCAGATTTACTTATTCATGAGATGGTGATGTAGGCACCTGTGATACAAGAGAATTTGAAAAATCTTTTTAGAGGCAAAAAAGGCAGCTCTCCACTCACTGATAAACTAGTGAAGGGTGGGTGGCCAAACCTCCTGCTCTAGTGGTCACACAGCAGAAGGTGCAAGGGGCTGAGAGTCACAAGAGGGGTTTGACATGGCTCTGAGAACTGAGAGCACCAGTCCTGGTTTGCAGTCACAGGGTGATAACATCTCTGAAGGGTCCCCATTCCCTTCAGTGACAAGGTTGGTTGTGTTGACTGTGTGGCTGATGGGCATCCTCCTACAGCCTGCTGATTTGGGTTGCCTGGCAGTCCCCATGGGACAGCCCGAGCCTGGGACTGTATGTCACCCAGCATGACCTATTAGTAGGTTACTCGTGGACAGAAAGGTGCTGAGGTGAGAGAGTTTTTAGCTAGAATTGCAATCTACATGGGCAATAAAACATGCTAAAAGCTCTTTGGGAGATCTGCCGGTCTGGCTGAGCTGCCATCAGCACAGGATCCAGAGCTGGAGAAGGGTGGGTGGCCTTAATGCTACTACAATATGTTTCCATAGGTTGCTTTGCCCATGCCCTTACAGATATTCTGGGACTGGGTGTCCCTGGGTGCTGGGTGTCATGCAGTCTGCCCTGGCTCTGGGTGAATATTCTCGCACACAGAAGATGAGTTACGTTTGCTGGTGTTTTACCCTGTTCAGAGCAGCAGTTTGCTCAGCCGTACTTGAGGATTCAGCCTATTATTTTTTTATTAGCATCTTCAATTTTTGGTTGTTGCTCTCCTCTCCTATTCAGAGATCCTTTAGTTCTGCTTGGAGAATATTTGAAATAAAGGCACATCTGATTTAGCTGGAACAGCCCTCTTTCTCTAACAGCTTGATAAATTATCTGCTGCCGTCATTTCTGATTACATAATTTTAGCATTTCATAACCTTAATCCTAAACTGGGGCTGGACTTGATCACAACATAAGAAGTTTATATGCACTCTGACTTGAGGTCTGCCTCAAATCTGCACTGGTTTCCAGCCATGTGCTTCCCTGGGCTAACAGAAATTTTCACTCAGCACAGAATTTGTTCCCAGGTTTAGAAGACTTTTGATTTCTGCTGAAACAGATCCCAGTGCTGATTTTTTTGTACAAGTAAAGAATGAGGCTGTAAGCTCCAGCAGAATAAAAATGTTTCCAATATTTTTTTTTTTTTTTCCATCCGTTTACCCAGCGCAGTAGGTAAATGGATATGATGACTTCAATAGTTGTAATTTTCTTCTGCTTCCATTATATAGCAAATACTTAGGAAAGACTAGAGGAAAATATAAGATAACCTATGGTCAGATATTTAAATCTGAGCATTTTCTTAAACACTGTAGGAGAGATTTCTGCCGGTCCTGCCAAACTCAATTATCCACCTTACTTACATAGTATTTAATCTGTACGTGGCCTGAACTTCTCACTCTGTGTGAAAATAGTGGAGACAGTGTATCTGGTTTCCACTTATTTATTTTTTGTGACAGTATAGCAAAGCAGCTATGAAATATTTCAACCTTTCCTCATTTCATCTATAATTTGCTCTTCTTTTGCAGTAAGTAACAGATCCACCGTTCTCTGTGCTTGGTTATCCCATATGGCTAGTGTCCTTCATGATAAAGAATGGAATAATGTTTTCAAATAATTAAATGCAAGAGTGAACATGTATAAGCAAAGTCTACGAGAACCAACACCTGATGCTTCTGAAAATTTTTCCTAATACTTTATCGAGATATATATATATATATATATATAGAA